>OENM01001681.1:0-12316 GCA_900239745.1 Rotaria magnacalcarata | reverse complement strand
TTTTTTTTTACTTGAGATCGTACGCATCTTTTTCTTCATTTTCTGTTTTAATGATCTCGAAAACGGAGAATCGTAGAAAACTCGTTAAAACGTGAGATCGAAGTATCAAGATCGAACTTCTTACCCTTGTTTTCGAATCTGCAATCTGAACTTCTGTTTACACACAATGGGTGGTTCCAAAATGACAAAAATGAAAGAAATTTGTTTCGAATGACCTCATCAACATATGTTGGCCACTATAGTCTATTCATTTACAGTTGATCTAAGATAATGAATCATAGAGATAATTAATCGATCAATCGAAATCGACCCTTAAGAATGTATCGCTGAGTAAGAATAGAGTTTTCTCAGTAATCGATTTCATCATGTCGACATAAAATGCATTTATGATTTCTCTGAATTGAAGATTTTTCGTAAGAGATACGAATTAATGTTTCGCATCGCATTTCGTATACGAGTGAAACTCGAATACCATCGAGTTTCCTTTTAAAAACATCATCAACACACATCTACTACAATATATAAAATAAACATGTCTCATTCGTGCGAATAAATCCAATCCAAATGCTTGAGATAAATTCATTTTTTACCAAAAGGTTGCATCGTCTAATTACGGACGTCTTTCTTCATTGTTAACGCACAATTTCCATCATGATCTATTCTTTAATTTTGAAATTTATACAATCATATAATAATCAGTAGTTTTTGTCGCAGTTATTATTAATAAATGAGAAATAAATAGATTTCAATTAAACTTGATTATAAAGAAAATAAAATCTTTATTGTCTATTTAATATTTTTTCTATTCTCAGTTGTTCGAATAAATCGATCGATTTCTTGTTTATCTAAAAGTGAACGTACGCGACTTGTTGATTTTTGATAAATTTCCATCAGGTCATTTTTCATTGTTGTCGGTCGGAAACGTTTTTCTTCAAATAAACGATTGAAATCATCAATTTCTATTGGCTTTTTCTTGGCTAACATTGTTTGACGTTCAATGAGTGTTGGAGCTTTTTTATTATGTTGTTGAATTTTCGCTTGACATCTGACTTCATGTGCTTGTTTCATAGCTGATATGTATAGATTACGACCGGCGTTATTTACTAACGATTGTTTGGGATCAATAGAAAGCGTAGAATGAGATGACAATGTGTCAGCATCATCATCATTATCATCATAGTCATCGCTGTCAATTTTCTTATGGTGAGTTCGTTTGCTTTTAGGAATCGTTTTAGTTGTTGTTGGAAGAACTATTTTTGATCTTGTGTGTTTTGCCATTGATTTGACGATACAAATAAAAATTTACTTATGAGAGAAATACATCAAAAATCAATTAATATGTCAAATAGAATATTAAGAGAAAAAGAAATATACTCAAGCGCCAATCAAACGTACTTTTCCCTCTGCTATGTTTATCGTTAAAATAAAATTTGTCGGTATAAATATTATTTCTTTTTTTCTCTCGAGAAGGATGTTTTTCTATACGACTAATAATTTCCGGTCAAAATATTTTCAAGTGAAATATTTCATTTAAATATGAATCATGGAATGAAATATTCTACTTTTAAAATCGGAATAAATTTTGGAATATGAAATTCCACATACTTCAACGATTAGTTTTCTATCAATACTATTGACGTGTTCAAATCATAACTTACCGCAATTAGACAGCTTGCTTCGAATTTAAATTCAAAGATCTGCTCATTGTAAATGTCACAACGCTCAATAGATTCTTCGAATAGCCTATTGTGCGGTTCTATTTGTAGTTTGCAAGAATTTACAAAGCCATATGTTTCATTTCATTAGAACCTCTCAAGAGCAGATCCTTGATAATAACTATTTGCTTCGAGATTTTTCTTTTGCTGTTAGTGATTAAATAGCAGTTTCCTGTTGGAAAGGTGGATTTCTACAAAAGTTCATCTACTATTCTTATCCAACAAAGTGAGTTCAATTGAACCCGACATTTTCTCATTGAAAAATTTTCCGCCCAGGAACTCACCCGTATTTATCCTTTGGTTATTTTGTCGAAGAAGTATTTGTTTTTTAATTGATTTCGACTAGGTCAAATATTTATATTAAAAACTAGTTAGCTAGAAAATTCTCGAATTCGAAATCGATAATCATACGTAGAAAAATATTTTCGTGCTAGAAGATTGTCACGAATTTCGCAAGTCATCAAATTTTATTCAAAGCTTGGTGCACTAATGCAGCGTTCTTTCATTCAAATATCCTATTCATTCGTAATTTTTGTTAAAATTACTAAACTGACATGAGAATATGAATTCCTCCTTTCTTCTTATAGTAACAGTCAGAAATTAATTCCGAAAGAATTCAGTTCATTTAATAATGAAATTTTCATCATTTTATTCTCTACTTGGCAGCAGTATTCTCATTTTTAAGAAAATCTCTTTCTATACATTTTTTTAATAATTTTTCAGTTGAAATTATAACTTCTCCAGAAGAGATTATTTATTGTTTGAGAGTTACTCCACAATGAGATATCTAACATCACATAAAAAAAAGAAAGAAACACAAATGTTTTCATTTTACATCGTTGTTCGATATGACATTTGTCGGTAAACTGCTGGCATTGGCGATGGGCGAGCAAAAAATACAATACATAATATCAGAAATACAATGCCGCATCCAGTAAAAATCAATGCAATAATTGTCATAATTAATTCTGCGCGTACAACAAACAATTGCCATGCAATAAAATATAAATATCCAAAAAATATAGCAAATGTTAATATGATAGTAGCAGCCGATAGAAGAATGCTTTCAGTTCGATTTGAGATTGATCCAAGTAATAAACGCAATAGATCCACAAAAAATACGGCTAACATTAAGATTATTTCTCCAGCTATATAACCTTGATTAGGATATATAATTGTTGCATTTTTATACACAAAACAAAGAGATTCTACTAGTAACCAAAGAAATACACACCAACGATTTGCGGCTAAAAATATTTCGAATACTACAGATGATCGAACATTTGACAATTCACTCGCACCAACAGCCATCTGAAATCAATAGATATTAGGTTCTTTTATCAATGCAATCAAAACAAGCATCACTGAGTTAAGGACGACATGATTAAAGAAATATGTTACTATGGATATCATGTTCAACATAAAAGAAAAAGAACTTTCCAAAGATGTCGCTACGTATCAACTACAGAATACATGGTATTAGCGCACGTCTTTTCGTCGGATACATTTGACCATAGTGTTGACAATACCAACGATGGCTTAACAAAGCCGATAGACATTGGTTGACGATAACCCAAATTGTTAATGACATAAAACATGATGTTCGATGACTGATCAGTAAAAATGCAATGTATATAAACATTTCGGCTATGTAATTTGGACACGAAAAATATTCAAATGGCCAATAACCAGTTGGTATTGGGTAATTTTCATTTTTGTTTCGATGATTTTTTGCTAATGTTAAATGAACATTATATTGAATATAACTTGCATAGATAAATAATAAGAATGAGAAAGAATAATTTACTGTAGAAATATTTTTATATCCATACTGATCGTCAATAATAATTGTTAAACCAAAGCATGGATAATGAATTAATCCAGCCAAATAATGAATACAACTCATGGTTGAATTTTGACCAAATTTATGAATAAATTTACATTCATATAAACGTCGAAACATATGACAAATAAACATTATCAATAAAAATAAGCATGAACGATACCAAAGTAATAAAGGTACATTTATCACCAGACCGATAATATAGAAATGAATAAAATACGATTTTGGTACATCACTGAAAATTTCTTTTTTATCTCCATTTTCATTTTTTAATTTTCCAAATAGATAAAAACGTTCGAGAATCATATTGAGTATTGCAAGATTTGTTCTACCATCAATCAATAACCATATTCCTGGTACTAATACACCAGCTGATATACATAACCAAAAGAACGACAGTAACAAGTTAAAATCAATTTCAATCATTTTATTTCAATCTAAAAAGCATATTTAACATTGTGAGAAAGAAAAGACTCCGTTTAGATTTGGTTGGTTACCCTGATTAATGATGAACATAAAAATGTAGAAATGCAAACGAAATCTGATATATTTGCTAGGAAAAAATGAACAGTTTTGGCCATTGGAGATTTTACTCTTCTCACGCTTTCCTCCACCCCTGCAGAGATTACATTGAAGCAATCATTTCCTCCGATAGAATGTCACAAAAGTCACTCACGTACCACCGCCAACTGTAGTGGGCATCTTATTTACAACCCCATCCTAACTTCTCTAAATATCTATACCCATAAGATCCATCTGAACGGAATAGTAAACTTCAAGACTCTCCTTGTAATTGACAGCAGCATCTACATCATATTTTATGTTTTAATTCGGGAGAGATTGAAGAAGTAGTGTTTATTTTTTATTAGAACATTTCGCACATATATTTGAATACGATTTGTTCATGACATATATAGAAAAAACAATCGCACAGACATTTTAAAGAAAATAGTTTTCGATCATTTCAAATTAAAACTTTCGTTCAACCGAGAGTAGAAAGTCATAGTGGTTTGTGATTGAAAATTGATCTTCTGTTGTCAGCCCGTAGTTTTTGCTAACGCTTACATTGACGACCTAGAACTTCTCTAACATGAAAACATGTAGTTCTGTTGACTGACTATGGAACAGTGTGTATTTTAACTCAAATGAAATATAGAAACATATTTCTCTGATGCCTATATTGAAATACTCGAATTCTAGGAAATCTACAGTGTAGTACGTAATGTAGAGGCTACCAGTTCTAACATTGATCTAATAATCGAGTCATAACTGACTAGACTGTTTGCCCATCTACTGAAAATTTCTTAAAATTCAATATCTCAATCGGCCAAAGTATGTTGATTTATCAGTTCGCGAACGTTATCTCTAAGATGAAAAGAACGTTTACTATTTTCTGTGCTTACAATACACACGACTCTCTTATAAATATTGGAAAACTACGACTTGCATTCGCAAAAAATAAAAAAGTTTATTTGTCAGGTACTAAAATTGCCATAAAGGAAACACTATGACTTTCTAATCTAGAGTGAACGATAAGGTTTACATATAAGTAGATGTATAAATTGTCTTGGAACCGGGAAAATATATTTAAACAAAAGCATCCTCATCAATAAATGGTATTTGTGTATAATTAATTGGTTTATCATAGGAATTAAGTCGTTGATAATTGATATCGGACAAAGCCAACTGTTCATCACTATAATTGAATTTTGATTTTACGCATTCATTTCGTGATGAACGTTCAATAGTTTGATGAACAGAATGATCACGATAAAAATTTTGACGAGCGTTATAAAGACGAAGTACCATTGGCGCTAGGCCGCATAAAATTATTGACGAAAATATCATGACATAAGCCAAAATCATCCAATAGTCTGTTGGCATTTTTAAGAGGAAGATAACGATGATTAAAGCCGATTAATAATACATATGGCTTCAGCACCATTGAGATTAAATCTAGAACGAAAAGTTTTTCTTAAGTGCATTTCATGAGTATATTTATTTTTCAGTAACAAATATTTCTCCGACAAAAACAAATATCCAAATAATGTTATACTTTCAGTTCTATTCAGATTCTTTAAGTATTATGTCTATAATTCACAGTCGAGATAACTACCTCATATATTCTATAATGAAAATTCAAGGTCGGAGATAAATAAAATTAATATTTCAATAATTTATTCACTCATACCCTGCATAGTCAAAATGTGAAGCGCAGTGGAAGTAAAATTGTGTATTCAAATTTTGATTTATGAGCTGCTAACTACTGGAAGTATACATGTCGACGATGAAAAACATGAATCGCGAAATATTCCAGTGAATACAAAAGAAACAACAACTAATCCTACACTGAAATTTGATCTCGCGGTTACACCTGTCATATTTATGGGGGTTTAAATTTCTAGTCATATATTCTTCAACTATTTTCTTTTTTGTAAATATTATCTTACAATATCCGTTTTATGTTGATTTTTAATCAGATCAACACAAAACTAAGACATACTTTTATGTAGAACCAACTATCAATATTTATCATCTGAAACAGCATGTGTCGCTCCTATCATTCTCTATGAATTTGTTATTATAAAAAAATCAGTTTATTAAAAAATTATAAAAAAAGACAGTTGAACCATGTAAAACCTTGACACTTTGTTTACAGGTCATTGCATACGATATAATCTTTAAGAAAAAAACACATGAAATTATTAAAAAGAACAATACTAACTCAGTCTAAGTAAAAATTGAATAAACGGGGAAAAAAATTAAGCAAAGTATCACGCTAATCTTATTACTAAATTTCAATGGGTATTCAATCGATTGATATTTAAGTCGAAATGTCATAAAAATTCAATGTGTATCTCTGTCTCAATTACTGAAAGGGGTGGAGTGTGGGGGTGTGGGTGCTGATCTTCTCACACCCACGCCCCAAAATAATCTCTAGAGAAAATAAACTATGTAAAGAATCGACGCGAACCCTCCCTATCACACATATTCTGACTGATGCTAAGAATATTATGGAAAAATCCATTTGTCAACAAGTTCTTTTTCGATACCAATACATTGTAAAGCTAACGTAATATATTCATCAAGATAAGACCACACTGTCAATTGTGTTGTTTGAATACGGTTTACAGCAAGTGAATGTATTTCACGAAACATATTTTGCAATTCTTCCTTTTCCGTTCTTGTCCATGTTACACGATAATTATTAATAATGTGACGGTAAGGTTCAGTTATATAAGTTTGAGTCCTTGCTGCTGTTAAAACACGAACATTTTGTTGATATTCATTTGTAAGAAAATACACAATTAATTCGTGCCAAATCAATTCAGGTACCAAAGGTTTTTTATCAGTTTCGATGCATTGCTCACCAAAGATTTTTTGCTTGATTAACCAATCATTTAAAATTTCAACAAAACAAGCTTTAAGTAATGGTACACGAATGTTTTTTTCATCCGATTTTCCTTTTATACGTAATAGAGTGGTTGGTTGTTCTTCAACTATTTTGTAATACAATTCAACAGTTGGAAAATCAGTGTCATTTTCTGGTATAAAAACTTTGAATTTTGGCGTAAAATTTTCAAGATATAATGAACATACGTGACCAACAATCGTATTCGATTGGTCAATATAATCGTCTTTACGATTACGATGACTTAACGTAATAAGATGATTGCCGAAAATCCACGGAAAACTTAGTATACGTCGATTCGATTTTGGTGGTAAACGATTGCTTTTTCTATAACTATGTATATAAGCACAAGCGGCTTTGGCTAATTTACCTTCAGCGCAATAATTACAACTAATAACTTTGTCACGCTGCCTGTAAGAATCATATTCAACTTGACAACATCGGTATCTTGCACGCCGTTCATTAAATTCTCCATAGAAGTCTTTTTTTGTTTTCTCAATTAAATTTTGTACTTCAATCGAAGCTGAATCTTCAAGACCACCTTTTTTATTTCCACCTGCCGAAGCATCCATTGATTCACAACGACAAAAAAGATCGATTTCATCTTGAAACCGGTATAAACTTACTATTTCTAGTAATTCATATACATATGTTGAGTATAAACGTTTTATTTCCGGAAGATATTTTCGATAATTTTCATGAAATATTAACGGATCAAGCGACTGTGGTGTATTATCGGATCTTGTCACATTTGATGTAATTCTAGTTTCATTATTTTCTTGATCTTTCACATCCGTACCCGCAGTTAATGTGGCAGCTACATCTATATGGCGTAGATTACCATGACAACTTATTGCACGTTTCCAACCTGAGACAGAACGATGTGCTGAACGATACAATTTACCTGAAAATAAAACACAAACGATTTTGTTTTGCTTTGATATATAAGTAAAATTTTCTCGCATAAGGAAGCTCTTGAAAATACACTTTCAATAAAGGAACGCTATTGTTACAACTGTCTGCTAACATTTAAAATCTGGTATTATCAATCAGAAAATAAAGAAAAGACTACTTTTTACTAATCAAAGTTTTCTACTTTATGTATGGGTTCAGATCTGTAAAGGGAGTAATAGACACTTACCAAGAATACGTTTTGATGGATAGAAATTCTTTTTTCCACGTGATTTCATAAAATCGGGCCATGTATTGTTCAGTCCTTCTCTAAGTTCAGCAATTTGCGCTTCTGTTAACGGATGTTTACCAGTTTTTGCAGCATCTACTTCTTGTGAAATAGCTCCAGCTAAATCAGTACATATTTTTGATTTAATGCCTTCTTTATCGACATAAGCTAAATGAATATTTGACAAACTTCCAAGGCAATCTTGTTCACTAACTTCCATTACAATTTGATTAATATCATCTCGAGTTATTGGTCGTTCCATTTTCGGCGGATCTTCTTGAGAATCATAAGCATAAGCATTTTCATTGGGTGTTTCCGGTATTAAATCTTTATCCCAAATAACAACATATTCATCACCTAAAAGACAAAACAATATGTTAACATACAAAAAACATGTTGCTTTAGTTTTCGAATATTAACCATCTAAATCGGATCCGGATATTTCATTTGGATGTGGTCGATGACCCTTTTGTGGAAAAACAACAACATCTTTTAAATGTTCTAATTCACGATGATAAACTGCGTCAAATACTCTCAAATCACCTGGATGATGACATGGATTTTTTGTAATAACAACTTTCTGTTCTAAAATTACACATGGATTCGATTCATCTTTTTCAGAATAATACAATGTATTTTCACGCATTGACGTATATTGAACAAATACTTGGCCATATTCTAATACCCCATATTCATCGACAATACCAAACATATTTCTTGCTTTTTTATTGGATGCACGTATTCTTGTTCTATCTATTAATTCGCGTATAATATTAAATGCACATGTTATGATTAATCTAATAAAAAATTGTTCTTCCACTATATTGATACTTCGAGCTATTTTCCGTAATTCAAATACCGGTAGAAGTTTTTCTTGTAATAGTTCGTAAGCACTGGACGGCATCAATAGAGAACGAATAAGTAACAAATGTTCTTCGTTTTGTAGATGAAGAAATGTTGTATGTGGTATATCACGACTTTCGAGTAAAACTATATCTTGCCGATTGAGATGTAGAGCTCCTAAATTTTCATATAAGATAGGAATAATGAATGAAGAAAGTTTCATAGATAATATTTTCTCAAGTGTTACTCTCAATTTGCAGAAGGAAAAAGAAAACACAATCAAAACTCATTTCCTGGACCTCTTTCCCTGACATGATTAAATCACTCCTACTGTCTAAGTAGATTATTTTTCTGTTTGAAAAACATGTAAACCCGGAAAAGTTTGCACAATAAAAGTACTTACGCGGTGCTGATAATTTGCATAATTCAAGTATATCATGATCGGTAGTAAATTTATTCATTGAATCTCGAAGTTGCAATTGATATTGTTTACCATCGAGTCTTGGATCAACTGAAAGTGTACCTTTACAACCACCATAACGAATTTGCAAAACACTGAAGTCGTATGGACGTTGTAAGAAGGATAATATCTATTCAAGTATATTCGAGAAACAAAATATTCATTTTTAAAATAATCATCATACTTCATCTCGAAGTTTCATTGAAATTGTTCCAACACCATCGGTGAATGCATATTCTCCTGTTGGATCTTTGACATCGCGAACATAAGTGACTCGATCGGCAGTGATCTAGATCAAAATACATTCCTACATATTTTTTTCATGCTTAGACCAAACGATTGTGTGAAGAATACGAGTACAATGCATCGAATGATGATCTTATCTTTGAGTTGAAATTCCGGAGAAAGAATAAATAAGTGTCTCGATATCTATTGGTATGTGGATAGGTGAAGTTAAGAACGCGACTATATTATATTTGTACTGTAGGTTAGCAAAAGCAAGCCGATCTCAAACTCCGAATGATATATTTAGTGAGATACTATCTAGACGATCAGGTAAGAGACCAAATACTATAGCTAAGCACTGAATACTTCGGCAGTGAGAAATCAATGGTTCAACCCAAATAAGAGGACAAGACAACTTTTTATGATCCCTCATCATTTCGAATTAGGAGAAAATTTTCTTCTTACCTGTATTGTTCTATCTGAACTTGTGAAACAAAGTGCAATACGTGCTGCATGTTTCGCTACTACACGTTCTTTATCGAAATTTCCCATCCAAACATATGCATCGTCATGTGAGAGATATCCTTTTTCTTTATCATGATAGTAGAACCAGAATTGTTTACATTTAACTTGACTTTGTGAATGATGTAAATATCTATACGTTCGTGCTGGTGTTATAAGAAATCCATTTTTTAAATAATTCAGTATTTGATGTTTTAATGCACGAAATTCGGTGGGAAAGAGTAACCGTTGTGCTTCGTCACGTAATTCAACAAGAGCAAAATTTAAACAGTTACCAAATCGCTCCTCGCGAAGAACACGATTTAATTTACATAACTTCAATGGACGAATTTTAATCGTTGTCGGTGTTAAAACAACGGATGGAACATATGCTGTGGCTGTTGTTAACTGAGTAAAGTTCGACTTTGGCAAATTTTTGTCTTTTGACCAGCGATACTTTTCATCATATATAGAAATACCTATTTTAATTTCTTGATTGAAGTCAAGAAAAAAATATTCTAATGATCGTCGATGTAAATATAAACATAAACGATAAAAACGATCATCGACTTCCAAAGGTTCTTTTTCATTATTTCTTAAATCAGAATATGCGTGTAATTCCTTCACAAAATTCTTGCATAAACATAATTGAACTTGTACACGAAAACCAATATTACATAGCATAGCCCATGAATAAGATTGAATAAATGTCGGAAATATTTGAGAATTGAGGGCCATTATAGTGTCTAAAGATATACGTTTTGTTCTTATCGAGCCAAAACTAACTTGTATACGATTATTGTTAAAAAAATCAAACCAAAGTCTGAATGCTTGCCGTATTACAATCAAGGATTCCTCATGCTTCGATTTTGCAAGAGATTTTTTTTCACTATTAGAAATATCTTTGTCTATCTTCTTATTACGTTCAAAATTTTCTATAATAGAAGACTCGTCTTTAACTCGTATACGTATACGAATTGTTGAGAATGTAGGCATTGGTTTGCCATCGCGTATTCCTTGGCGTATAAATTGATTAATATCAGTATCATCAGTTTTTGACTTAAATTTTCGTTGTAATTCATGAACATTTCCTTTCATATTTATAAATAGGTCAAATCCATCGTTGCGTAAATAGAAAATAGCTGCGCGATCAATAATATCGAGCGGTATCTTATGTTTTACTTGAGTCGATACACGATCAGCATTAGTATCTATGAACTTGAATATATTTGAATTAATTTGAAAAAACTCATCATAGAAGCGTAATTTCCAAATAGACCTATTGCGAATTATGTAATCTTTGTGAAGATAAAAACCACTCATTGATGATAATGCTCCATAACATAAATCTGAATAAATTCCACGGTCGATTATCAGTGAATTTCCTTCACGTGGATCAGGATTTTTGGGAATTGACTGACGAATTACTGAATCTTGAAACTTAGGCGGACGTTTGAACGTAAACCAAAATGGTCGATTTTCGTCATTATCAAATTTATCTGAGAATAAATCCAAAAGATTACATGAAATAGGTTCCGGCAATGTTAATGGATAGATAAATAGGCCAAAACTCCATATGTCATGAATAGGTTTTAATGAATCAATATCTATTTCAGGTTGTATGCTTCGAAAACGTCTGCATGCATGTATATAACCTTTTTCATCGGTATCACTTTGATCGATGATAAATGATATTTGATCAAATGTAACACGAAAATCAATTAAAGGAGATGACGGAATAGGAGCACGTCGTTCGATCTAATAGACAAAAATAATTCATTAATTATCTATCTTCACATGAGAGTAGCGAAGACGATTTAAACCAAGGGGAAAAGTGCTGGCTCCAAGCACCAAAATTTACTACAAAGCACCGAAAGTGCTGATGGTGCTGAAGGTGCTGAATGGTGCTGAAAGGTGTTAGTAGTTGTTGAAGAGCTACAAAAAAATAAAGGAGAAGTATACGACAGGATGATTTAATTCTCTGTTAAACTCATTGTTTTTGTTACATTCTTGTTGAAAACATTAATTCCAAAATCAAATCAGAGGTGTGCTAAATTAGAAACCTGACCACTAAAAAACCTGCACTTAATTTTATTAGCTTAAGAGTCATCATTGAATTTCGATTATTTTCCAGGAG
>OENM01001680.1:6044-28740 GCA_900239745.1 Rotaria magnacalcarata | reverse complement strand
TAATAATGTATGCAATTACATGATAATGCAACCTATTTAATGCATTATAATGAATTATTTGTACATAACGCATTACAATGCAATGATATAACCATGCACTGCAATGCATTGTTCATCCTATAATGCATTATAATGCATTAAATAGGTTGCATTATCATGTAATTCCATCCATTGCATCTCTATAGGAAAATAATGCATTACAATGTCCATTATTTCGTAAAATTGGCTACATGGGTACTCTCTAACACCTTCGATAAGGTTTATGAAAATGCAACGTATGATACACCCTTTTAAAGTTGTTCAGTCGTATAAATGCTATGATAAACCTGTCGGCACGCGGTATATTCACTTGATAAACGGTAGAAAAGGGTATATCATATGCATCGGCGGGCCACCAGAGGACAATTGGTGGCAATTGCCACACCTGAAAAAATGATTGTTGCACTTGAAAAATTATTAGTGGATACATCCAAGGGTGTCGCGACAGCTGGGGATGAGACGGGGGTGAACCGATCCAAATATTCAAAAATTGTCTTGCATTATATTTCACAAAATGAAATGCATAGTACCTTAAGCACAATTTTACAAATTAGCCCTAGCATTGCGAAAAGTCAAACTTAAAAATACGGAAAAAATTCGAAAAAAAAATCCCAGAAATAGTCAAAAATTCGCCAAAAGCCTCGAGAGCATCAGAGATATTCCAGAAAAACCCTGCAAAATTGCTGAAAAGCTCTGAAAAAGTCAGGATGAATTCCGATAATTTGAAAACATGCAGAAAAATATGAAAAATCCCAAAAAAATCTCGAAAAACCGAATAAATGAAGAAAACGCGTAGACAGAATGCCAAAAAACTCACAATCAGGAAGATCTGGCAACACTGGTTTTTCCCCGTCAAGATTTTTGAAAAGTAGAATTTCATAAGTTACTCAGCCGCCAGTTTTCGTTGCTCGCGACACCCCTGGATATGTCTATCTTTTTATATACATATGCCGTACCCAAAACATGGCTGTGTTTTAAAAAAAATCGGTATTATTATTTATTGCCACACCTCCATATGAGACGCTGGCCCGTCGATGATCATAAGTTGCATTTTCATAAACGCTTTAAACGTTTATCATTTGGCACTTTTTTTTATCAGTGTAAGCACATCAAAAAAGGCACAAACAAAATGAAACCAGGTCCTTTAATCAAATACACATCAAACTCAGCTGTTAGGTCTGAGTCAGAGAATACTTGCCTGATCCAAGTTTGAAGAAAAATTTTCAGAATATAATTACTCTTATATGATCATTGATTTTGAGTTATCAATAGTTATCATTTGAAAAGATACATTTATATTTACATTTAAATATGAGTTCTGACTAACGATAACTAAAAATAAATATATTCCTAGCTATTCTTATTCTTACAGGGATATACGTATATGTTTCAATTACAACTGAAAACAGATATAAGTATATCTATTGCTATTTGACACAAAAGTCTTGGCTCAAGTGTATTCATTTATTTTTGAAGTTATGTGAAGCAGTTGAATAAGTAGATGTCTAATTCGGATTAAAATATACATGAAAAAGAAAACCGGAAACGCATTAGCAGAGCAGTAAGAAGCAAAAGACCATTGGCCTATTAATTAGAAATGTATAGATTGACAGGTCACCTTTCTACATGTAGAAATGAAAAAACTCTTCCTTCTCCAAGCAAATCAAAAAAATTGCAGCCCTTGTTAAAGACATCACCTGACGTACTGAATGTATGAGTTAGCATTCGAATTATATCGACATGAAAGCGACACTTTTTCGTTTCTTTTTCTCTGATTTACATGAAACTAATACTGTTTCCCCTTGTTTGGAATTATCTCCAACAAGAGCCCCCCTATTCCCTTCGAAAACTCACATCTAAGGGTGCGGGTGTGGGTGTCATTCTCGCTCTTACTCACACCCACACCCACTCATACTTTCCCTGTACTTCATGCGTACTTCGTAGTACTTTTGAAGTAAATGAAGTTTTCCCCTTGGATCAACTTCACCAAAACAAATATTTGAATAGAGATCAACAAGAAACGTAATTTATTTCATCAAGAAATGCTTTCATCATTCAATTCAAAGAGTTCCAACGCTTTCCAGCAGTCTTTTAGAATATATTAATATATATTTCTTTCGATTGAAAACAGAAGGTAGCTATAGAGCACACAATAAGTCCAGTCACTCGATAAATTTCATTTGCACAATTCTCATCAATACCACGAGTATGTGGGTTCTACTAGCTGTTTTGTTGTAAGTTCTTCAGACTCAAGGAGAGAACATTTTCTAACAATGATTTATGCGTTTCTCTAGATGCATTGTCAATGCATCAGGTGAGACCATTCATCGATCGTATCATCAATGGCATGTTTTGCATCTTGAATAGGACAAATACCTGAGAGCTCGCAATGCGAACCGCCGACGTGTTCTACTCGCGCAGCATCCTGCTCAACTAACCCGGGCTGCGACTGCCTTGCACTTAGTTTAGGCTTGGATGGTGTATGTGCTGCGGCATTGCCTTCATGCTCATATCTGACACCGTGCTCGAGTGATAATGTGACGTGTACGGTGTCTTGCACTGTCTGCGTTATCAACACTCGCTGTAATAAACCAATGTGTTATCCACTAGCACTCGCTGTTCCACAAGTGTGTCCACCGTTAAATTCAAGTACAACAACAACAACCACACGGTCAGTAAAAACTACACAGTCAGCAACAACCACACGGCCAGCAACAAGTACACAGCCAGCAACAACCACACGGCCAGCAACAACTACATACAAAACAACACTGGGTGAGTAGACAAGATTATTAGGGTGTTGCTTCTAAAATCTACTGCCACTTCGTAATCTGCATCATACTTCTGTGCAACCCAATCTTTGTCAAATTTGTGTTTGATGATGTTTGATTGTCAAAGACGATTGAAAAATGTTCGAAGAATGACTTTTCTGAACGCAATATTTTATTCTGCTCTTAATAGCCATCCATATGAAAAATTCTTTTTGACATCGACTTCAGGCATTATCAATGTGGTCAATTTACATTACTACGGTCATCTGTATAATATTTTCATGAACTAAGGAAAATGTTAAAGAAAATGCCCGACTCCATGCTGAAACAGGGTATTTGTTGAAGAGATTATTTCTACATCAGCGATTCGTAATCAAAAGTCTGGAATACGCTATGAAGGTGTGGGTATCGATATATGATGAGAAGTGAGGATGTAAATGAAAAGAAGAGAAAATACACAATCATCTCCATACGTATATGTACTATTATCCATATCCTCGATGACTAGCATGCATAGTTGTATCTAAACGACACTCGTAACTATGTTCTAATGAGTAGCAAAAAATGAGAGGGCTGGCAAAGATCCAGAAAATGTCCACTTTACGAAAAGTCCTTTGAAGTTATAACGGATATTACTAATCGAACAAAAGGGCAGTGCATTTATCGAATATGACTTATACGAATTTCTTCCTGATGCCACAAGACCTTTCTTTTTTTGACGCGGCATCTTTCTATATCCAGAAGGACCTTTCTCTAATCATGTAGACATATTCCTAGTATTTGTGACGGACCTTTCTATTTTACAGCGGATCTTTCTTTTTCTTCAGCGAACCTTTCACTGGACTTTTCATATTCACCAAGGGACTTTTGTAAATCATAAGGACCTTTCTATTAGTGGTTTGTTAACGAAAGAAGTTCGTGAAATTTTGTGCCGGATGGAAAGTATTTTAAAACGTGTTTTGTATCATGACATGGTTCAGTAGATAGAAAATTGAGATCATTCGTTCATGTCTTTCGCAGTAGATGCAAGATATGATGCTCATTCATGATTTTATCTAGAAAATAGTAAGAATAAAGTTGAGAGTGATATGGAATTTGTATGTAGGTAAAGGAGACTCTCGTTCGAATTTTTTATGTAATGTTTGTGTTACATAGTTGTTGGATTTCATGGATACAGAATTGAATAGTATGAATATATCACGAAGGCCAGGAGAAAAGAAAACAAAGAACACGTGGCGAAAAAAGAAAAAAATACGAAAATCATTTGTTGAAGAAAGAAAAGAAAAATATTTTATGCATTGAATGAAAATATTGGTTAAAATAAAATTTGATAGTCGTTCGCACAGAAGGGTCTTTCTCGAATTTGGATGTTACTTCATCTTCATATATATTTACCATTAGGAATAAACAGCAAATAAAATATCGATAGTTGAGAATAAGAAGATTAATGAAACGAATATAAATACAGGCGTTCTTTGTATCAAATAAAGATTAATAATATCTTTGTATTTACAAAAATATCGAAAAATACTTTCTCTCATTCATTTTCCTAAGATATGGAGAATGATTCGCTTTAATTTATCTGCGTATCTGAACGATAATTAAGTTTTTCATATTTCAAAAATGAAAAAAATTAAGAAAACTAGATGTTCTATATTTAGAAAATGAAGATAAATATTTTCTCTAATTTATTTTCATAAAATATGTAAAATGATCTTTTCTAATTTATGTTCACAAGATACCGATAATGATTCTCTCTAATTTATCCCTATAGTAGAATGATAGATAAATTTTTAGATTTAAAAACAAAAAATATTGAATCTTTATAAAATGAAGACAAATATTTTCTCTAATTTATCTCTATAGTAAAACGTCAGATAAATTTTTAGATTTAAAAACAAAAAAAATTGAATCTTTATAAAATGAAGACAAATATTTTCTCTAATTTATGTTCATAAGATATGGAGACTGATTTTCTCTAATTTATCTGCAGATTAGAACGATAAATAAATTTTTCATATTTAAAAAGTGAAAGGGAAAGTCCTTTAGAAAACAGAAAAGTTCGCTGGAGAAAGGAAAGATCCGCTTGTAGCTTATCCATGTTTTGCCTTTCCTTCTGCTACGTATATATATATTTATATATAAGTATGTGATATTTCATGTGGTATGTAAGGTCCCACATACAGTCATGGGACCTTTCGTAAAGTGGACATTTTTTCGATCTTTGACACTGCTGAAAAATGAATGTTAGTATCAGCGCTTGGATAATATCTTCTTTTACTTTCAAGGCCATGCTTAGATTGTTTTCGAAAAAATCTGGGTGCAGTCCTCGACATAATCGCATGATAGATTTTATCTTCAAAAGACATATTGGAAAACTCAATAGGGATGATTACTACATACGATAGGAATGTTATTTCAAACTGCTGTTTCCGATTCGGCTCTTAAGTGAAAATATTCTTAATGCCAGTAACGTAAATATGCCATTTTCAGTCCTCGAAAAGCTCTATCTTCTAGTGAACACAGGAAAAGTTCTTGATGCTTTTATGTCAGATCCTCAACGAATCGAGTTTGGATTCTTCGATAAGTCGCACTTTTATCTTGAAGAAATGACTAAATCCTGGAAGAAGTGTTGCGCTGTGAAATCCAAGGACACATATCTCTAGAAAAATCGTAATTACTTTTGATTAGTGGTGCGCAATTCTCAATTGCATGAGAAAAAATCAACTTTAATCGAATGTCAATCCACAATCGACTTTAACATTTTTGATACATTAAAAAAGCAATGCGTCATAATTAGATAGATGGATTTTCATTTTATTCATTGGGATTATCATTATCACAATCAGCTTTCAATTGCTAATCAATTTTAACCTTATTAATTGATTGATATTTTGATTTTGCTTCACATCAAAGGGATTATGATTTTGAAATTTTTCTCTTCAAATTTCAAAATCCAGCCAAGAATCCAATCAGTATTCTATGCGTATCCTTAATACATTACGATTACTTCTGAGCTGGGAATTAGGTAGAAAGTAATATGTAGTTCTGATTGCCAATATGAATTCATCTTATATTATATATCACTGGTAGCAATTGATGCGGTCTTGATTTAGTCGTTTCTTATTTTGATCTCTCTCAGTCTCAGCTAAAATAGATGACTGAATACTTGTTCTATAATCAAGGTAAAATCCTTTCTAAAACTTGAGAAGATTCTCTCTTTTATTCCTGTTAGGTTCCTGTAGAGATTCTGAATGACATTTTCTTTAGCTATGATTAATGCTCCAAACAGAAAATATTAGAAATCCTCCTAGGATCGTGAGAAAAACTTGCAAGGTTCGGCGAACTTATCATATTGACGTATCCTTCCAAAACTTCGCAATAAATGAACGGGATTGAAACTAACAGCATATTGAATCATTTTTCTTTATGAACCACATACTAAAAAATATGTTTTTGTGAGACTTCATCAGTCTTTTTTTGCAAGCTTTGGCAGGACCTTTTGAACTCATCCAATTCTATCAAAGTACTTTTCTTTACTCATCATTATTCGCTCTACATGCAGAGAGATGGTTATTCTCTCATGCTTAGTGAGCAAAACTGATGTATTCTGAATTTTTTTGATATTTAATGAGCGTGTGAATGTGGGTGCGAGTATTGAATTTATCTCTTCTCCGGCACATCACCCACTACTCCCCACGTCCATGCCCACACCGACACCCACAGCCTTAATTTTCGACCAATTACAGCGTGAACAAACAGAAGCAATTTCTGATTAAGTATCTTTACAATAGATGACGTAGCCTTCTTGTTTCTTAATGTTTTATATATCATGTGTATCCCACGAAATTCTCTATCGAATGGTATATAATAGTTGAAGTTCTGCTTTTGATCATGAGAGAAAAACATTTTAAATAAAACTGGGATAAGTCAATGGCTGCAGAAAAAAATCACAGGCAATAATGACATATTTTTCGATAGCTCAACAATTTCTTGACGAATTATTCTCATCTTCGAACTCGACGGACTTATCTATAAGACGATTCTATGCACAACGTTTCATATTCTCAAGAGTTATCGTGTAAATGGCCGGTCGAACACTGACGGAGTCTATAGTGTACTCACTTTTTGAGCACATAAAAAGAATTCTAGTATATTTCGATGTTTCTCAATCTCGTCCTTTTTAGGTAATGTTTGTACCTCTCTTTTTGGAAAAGAAATAATTTACATGACTGGGGGATACCCTAACTACATGAAATCTGGAGATTTCAACAATGATGGCATATCGGACTTAGCAGTGACGATAGAGACTCCTTATTACGGTATCAATATGCTTGTCGGAAACGCAAATAAGTCATTTCAGACTCAAATAATGACACAGCTGTCCTACATACGCGGTTTTATGGCTTCGGGTGACTTTAATCATGACGATAATCTTGATCTTGTAGCTCCTGACGGGGGTCTGAGTGTATTACTTGGAACCGGAAACGGGTTCTTTCAGAACCTGGTGAATTACGCGACTGATTACTTCATCATTGCTGTGTGTACGGCTGATTTCAACAATGATGGAAAATTGGATCTGGCAATAAGCAAATGCCGTTGTCCGAGTTATTGTGTCAGTGTACTGCTTGGAAATGGCGATGGAACGTTTCAGCCTGAGGTGAATTACTCAAGTTCCTCAAATCTTAACTATATGATATCTGATGATTTCAACAATGATGGTAAGAAGGATCTAGTGATAGTCTGCGATGGTAACCGAAGTGTTAATATACTCCTTGGAAACGGGAATGGAACTTTTATGACTCCAAAACTCATTGTCACTGCTGATAATTCTGAATTTGCGATATCAGGTGATTTCAATCATGATGGAAATTTGGATTTGGCAGTGGCCCACATAGTCCCTTATGTCATAGGTGTACTAATTGGATACGGTAATGGTCACTTTAGCAATGAATCTTTATACAGTACTGGAACGTTTACAACTTCTATGGTAACGGGTGATTTTAATATGGATGGCAACCTGAACTTTGCAGTCTCATGCCTTAACACGAACGAAATGGGTCTTTTTATTGGAAACGGAGATGGAACTTTTCGTATGGAACCGCTATATTCGTCGCTTGGCGAGGCATTTGATTCGGTGTCAGGAGATTTCAATCATGATAACAAACAAGACCTTGCACTGGCAAATTTTCTCAATTCAACTGTTTCTCTTTATTTAAACGACTGCAACTAAGATGAGAACAACTATTGCTACCAATAAGACTTCCTTCATGCAGTAATAAATGACATGTACTGCGTCTAGTATTCTTGGTATTTCTTAACCGTCACTTTTATGAAAGAGAAAAGACGTGTATGCAGCCATATAGCCTTTGAAAGCAATCCGGAGAACAATGATCTTTTCTTTTTTTCTCCATTTAATTAGTTAGAAAAGCACATCAGCATTTTCCTTTTAATCACCGTTGGAGAGTTCTTGATGTGTACTCTGTTCCTTAAAAAATAAACGATTCCAATCATTATTTCGAAAATCTTTAGTTCCTTCATGTGAACTGTGCAGTTGTGTATGGATATATATCGGTGTGGGTGTGCATCGGTGTCACTGAAGAGAATATCTACACCCACACCCTCAAGGAGTTTTTAGTACTCTGAGTTACTTTCCCAGGTTCGAAAATCAGATTTAAGATCTTGTGGGTGTGGGTGTGGATATTCTCTTCAATCACACCGACGCACACCCACACCCCCTTTGAAACAAATGAGATTTAACTAGTATTTGAACCATGAATGGATGTAGATTAGCACAAAAGCAGAATGATTCTCTCTATACTATCAGCATTTTCATGCCATTGAAACGCTATGAAAGAGTACAAGACAATGCTTCATCGGCCGCTCTATATTGAAGACTATGAATCAGGAATTTACAGTAACATCAAATTTGCCAATGGAAAATTTTTCTGCAAAATAAAATTTTGAATTTAAACTGAACCTCCCTTACTTATTGAAAACCAGTAGCGTCGAACTTGAAAGTTGAATTTAACTGAAACTTCAACTTTCAACTAGGGATTTTCAGTCTTCCGTGACACAGCACCCGCACCCCACACCCTCAAGAGACTGGATCCTTTTCCCATGAAGATAAATATGATTTTCGCTGATCAGATCTTATTTCTGTTCCCAGGTGAATCAATCCGATACCGAATCCCATCGGATTCTATGGGATCCTACCATCCGACGAAATCCCGTTGGATTACTGGTTGAGGAATCAATGTCGGATCCGACAGTCGTAGTTCCTATGATATCCGATTGTCGGAACCAATGAAATCCGAAGCATTCCGGTTCCGATTGACGGTTGATGTCGAATTTTATCAGTTTCCGATATTAGGATCCGATATCGATTCCGGAACCAGGAATCCGACGATCATCCGATAGGTTCCTTGCGCCTTCCGAAGAGCTCCGTCGGATTCCAATAGGAACCGATCGGAACTCATCGGATCCTAGGCTAGGATTCATTCTCCTGGGTTGAAGAAAGATGAGATTTTGCTACAGGTGGCAATGAATTGATTTTATTGTTTAAGTTTAACATCTGCACATGCCGCTGAAATTCAGTTTGAGAATTTGATTCGGTTTCAATTACTTCAACTTCTGTAGACGATGAATATTTAATGCTGGTTGTCGATTCTTCAAAATCTTCCATTTTATCAACTTTGAGCTGCAATAATCTAAATATTATATTCTAAAATTCAGCAAAAATCATTATGATGATGAAAAAGGTGCGAACAAAAATGCAGATTTTTAGCAGTTGAAATTTTCAACTTGAAAATTGAAAATTTAAACTAAAGCAAATTTACTTTAAGATAGATTCTTCATTGCTGTTTTTCTTTACTTTCATCGCTTTCTAAAAATGGCTTCATTATCACCATGTTCATATCGAACTGTGCAGAAGCGAAACAATATACTCAGTTATGTGAACATGGATGATGCTATAGCCCCTCTACCTATTTTTCTATTGGAGAAGACATGAAAATTACGTTCAATGGAAAATTTTTCTTTCTTTTAATCATTAAGACCCCAAACACACCAAAAAATTTAAAACCGAATAAACCAATGAGATCGCTAGAAACGTTAAAACAGAATTAAGTCATCTTTTCGAGACGAATTAACGTTAATGCACCAATCAGATATGATTTCGTTTCACCAATAGAAATAAAAATGTGGCGCCTTCTACACCTACGTTCTCTCGAGCGAGGTTTGTCTATTCGAAGAATGTCAGTCATGATATTTCTCGACGTCGAAATGAATATCGACTATTTCATATGTTTTCAGGCACCTTTTACACACACAAAAAACAAATTATATATATTATTTTTCATTTTAGAATGGCATCACAATATGTTCGCTTTGTTAAATCGTCTAACCAAGATTTTCTATGTAATATTCCCTCATAAGGTGCAATTCATTTGAAAACCGTTCATCCTGTACTACATCATCAACACACTGTACCTTCTCTTCAATTTCTTCAACAACGTACACCAACAACAGGTGCAACACCGGCGCGTATTATTATAAAGTCATCACCTTCAACGCTTAATTTGTCTCATGAAGCAATAATTCAGAAAAACAATAATTCAATAGCAGCTATACCTATTCGTCAAACATATGCAAATTCATCATCTTGTGTTGGTATCTCAGTCGTCAAATCAAGTACTAATGAAGTTATGCCAACAACAGGTATTTCTAATCACATACATTTTTTTAAATCGTTGATTATTCTCACGTAAAGAACTTTACAATCGTCTTTAAATACAACAGGCTGTTTTTAGTCTTGACTTATAATTTTTAAACACAACAGCAACATACTTTCGTTTAAGTTTTAGTGAATGATATAAATGGAACTATAAAATCCGAGATTTCAAATATTAATCCACCAGTTTCGAAAATAACAACACCACCATCAAACCAAAAAAGAGTTTATTCACCACGTTCTGAATCTGCAGAACGAAGTAAAAATCAATCAGCTAAGAAAAAGAAATGCGACGAAAAAGGTAGGACTATTAAAATCACAGAATACATATGCTTCGTTTTTCTTTAGATATGCAAATTATGAAACGAAGAAATTGGACTGAACCTGAAACAATGTGTTTTATCGAAGTATGGACTGAATATTATCCAAAGTTGATATCTGCTGGGTCTAGAAACAGTCCCATTTATCAAGCTATGGCGAATCAGTTGAACAACATGTTGACAAATCGTTCTGTCAGAGCTCCTGATGTAAAAGCGAAGATCGGAAATTTGGTGACAGAATATCGAAGAAGAAAAAAGGAATAAGGAAGAACAGGAGCTAGTCCATCATCATGGGCATATTATGACTCAGTCGACAAACTTTTAGGTAAGATTATCGTCTTTAGATTATCGTCTTTCTTTCCTTTTGTAAACAAATAACTTTTGAACCACGTTGCATCGATGCACTTAAAAAAAGATTCTTATTATTGGTTATGTAATTCTTTTATATTTACTACGCTTTTTTTTTAGGAGAACGCCCGTATAACAACGACAGCCTATTATCTGATTCTATTATCACTGAAGACGAATAAGAACAACTTTTGAATGAGATTATCAACGCACCATTACCTGATTCAAATTTTACACAAGTTTCGGAACAAGTAGAGGATAGTATTCCATTAACAGTGAATACTGATGAATCAAATAGTATTGTTCAGGAAAATTCCAATAATTCAGCAAGTCCCTCAAGTATCAATTCTAACTCAAAGTGTGACAATGTTGCAAAAGTCAGCCCAACAACAAAGAAGACCGTTCCTGCAAGGAAAAAAAGAATATCAGAGATAAAGTAATTAAATTTCAGATCTCTTTTTAATGTAATTTCATTGTGTTTTCTATTGTAGGATGGATTTAATCAAAGAATTAGTTGGTAAAATCGAAAGTGCTAGTGAAGTTGCATCTCGTTCTGAAGTGAAAGTACTTGAACTCCTGGAAAAACAAACACGCCTTCAAGAGGAAAGCATCAACAACGAACGGGAGTTTTTAAATGTTTTTAAAAGCATTATGAATAATATGACAAAAAATCGCTGAACATTTATTTATTAATCGATGAGTTTTTTCATTGTATCTGTCTATTTATTTATTAAATGTTTATTGATCCCAGAGTTGTTTTTTAGTAACATATAAAAAAAATTTTCTTTGTCATAATCTTTACAATTCCTATATCAGATGTTAAAGTAATATCTACAGATATTCTTGATTGTATTTTTTGTTAATAAAGTGAAACTAAAGTTTTCAGCAACATTCCTTTTTGCATTGCATTGCCATATGCATCAGAGCACCATGAAGTGGTATGTATGTTTTATCCGATTGTCAATCTACCTAAACAATATCCTTTCGTTATTTTTTTTTTCTATGTTCAGATGGACGATAAAAAACTAATGTGTTTATTACATTCATATTTAACTCGAAAGATAAGATTAAATGCTAAAATTGCCAGAGCTCGAGCAGAATGTCAACGTGTGATAAAGAATTATCGAAATAACCTTATTCTTAGAAATCAATTGATCACATCTGTATTATTGCTACTTGATAATACATCGTCGATCACTAATCGGTCTATTTGGTCACACAAAAAAAATGGCAAATGGTGGGCGGAAATAGTGCCTTTAATGACAGATCAACAGTTTAAAGAAAACTTCAGGATAGAGCGACAAACATTCTCCTCATTACTTCAACAACTTCAACCACATATACAAAAATCAGATACAAATTACAGAGCTGCTATACCAATCGACAAGAGACTTGCATGCGCTCTGTATGCTCTTGGATCATCGAGCGAATCAAGAACTGTTGGTCATCTATTTGGGATTGGCAAAAGTACAGCTAGTGAAATCCTCCACGATATTTGTTCTGTTTTAATCGGGCTATTTTTCCATCGACTGGTCAAATTTCCAAATACAGATTTGGAAATTCAAGAAACAATCAATGGCTTTTCAACGAAGTATGGTCATTCATTATGTGTGGGAGCCTTGGATGGCTCACATATTGCTATAAAACCTCCACTTGGCCAGGAAATTGATTATTTCAATTATAAGAAACACCATTCAGTGATTCTGCTAGCTACAGTTAACTCCGATTTATTATTTACATACGTAAATATTGGTGCGCCTGGTAGGTGCAATGATTCATCTATTTACAATAATAGTGCATTGTCAAGTCTAATGCAACATCCAATTTACCAAAACCATGTCTTGGTCATAAATAATGTCAAAGTGCAGAGTCACTTAATTGCGGATTCTGCATTTAGTCTTAGTTCTACTCTATTGAAGCCATATGCTGATAAACCCAACATGCCAAAATGCCAGTCCTTATTCAACTATCGTTTGAGTAGAGTTCGCTGTTCGGTTGAGAGAGCCTTTGGCTGTCTTAAAAACCGTTTTCGATTACTTCATTGTAAAATGGAATATGAGTTGGATAACACAATTAATTTAATAAAGGCAGCAACTATTCTTCACAATATTTGCATTTCCAGTGGCGATAAAGTCGAAATCGACTGGGACACACCACTTGTTATTCACAAGAAGCCTTCATGCAATATCCAAACAAACAGTGGGACTGATTCTCGCGATGCACTCAAGGATTTTTTTCTAATGAATCCTTTATAATTTTTTTGTGGTATAGATTTACTACTTAAATCTTTTTCTCTGTTTATCAATAGTTCTAAAGTTGTTTAATAAAAAAGTAATACTTGATACATCTCTTGTTTTTTTTTTGAATTATTATAACTAGCTCTTGATCGAATCATCTAGTTTTAGATAGATTTTATTTCATT
Source organism: Rotaria magnacalcarata (assembly GCA_900239745.1). Classification (NCBI taxonomy): domain Eukaryota; kingdom Metazoa; phylum Rotifera; class Eurotatoria; order Philodinida; family Philodinidae; genus Rotaria; species Rotaria magnacalcarata. The sequence continues at coordinate 15,108 of OENM01001680.1, read as the reverse complement.
AAGTTATTAACATGCTTCTGAAAGTAATATGTTATTAAGCGCACACGTACGCCAGCGACACTTCTCATACATTAATCTTTTTCACTATGCACTTTATATACATGGAAGAGGCTTGCTTCATACTTTCATTGGTGGATTAATTTCTTGGTGTGGACGCTTGTTGAATTAAAACAGAATTAATTCTGACGAATTTTTGGTGTGTTTGGGGTCTAAAGCACAATTTGTTTTTGTAAAAAACATCGTGTACAGTATATACACCCTATTTTTTTCAGGGTGTCAAATAGGGTGTAAATCCTATTTTATTAGGGTACCGTACATTTTGTTTTGCTGGGTACACTCTTCAATTAAAAACCCTGCTGTATATAGATTATTTCGATCATGTAAAATTTTGCCGATTTTACAGGAATTTATCTCAATTCTCAACCATTTATATTATGTCAATAATTTCCGGTTTCACTACCTATGAAAAAAATTCAAATCATTGTTAAAAAAGAAGAATAAAAAGGCTTATAAAAATCACCTAAAAAAATGATTAAAATAATAACATCGCTGATGCACCATGAGAGATTTTTATTATTTTCTAGATATCGTATCTCGTTAAGTTTCTTTCAACAATGTCCAATACAATTGATATTGGTAATTGTTGTGATTTACCGCTTTACAATTTAACGTTTGGATTAGATACAACTGTAATTGATTCATGTCCACCATTGAATATTGCTCTTCGAAGTATATCTATGATCTTATCGAATGAACATCTTCTCACTAATTTTGCGACACATTTTTTACCGTTCAAAGAATATGACGGCAGATTTCCAGTAAGATTTTAAAAACTGTATACACAGTTTTCTTTTTTTTCACTTTAAGAGTTCGGTTCCTTCATATATCATGGAAAAGATGAAGATGACCTTTACTAACGCAAATGTTCCAACAATCGTTTTATCAAGTGAGGAATTTCTTGATACCCCAATTACTTGCGCAATATATGGCTCTTACAAAGGTCGTCAAAGAGAAAATGATATCAATATTATTTATCTTAATAAAGAAGTAACTAAAAATTATATATGATTAGATCATTTGATTTTATTTAATAAAAACTTTATTTTAGCTGATTGATTGCTCAAGATTAAGTGATCTTCCACAATATATCATTAAATATGCATCTATAATTTTGTTTACGATTTTGCACGAATTAGGTCATTGGACTTTTCATCATTTTAGTTGTGCATTGGACCATGACTTGGCAACTCCTAAAGGTTAGTTCTATTTTTTTAGAGACTTTTAAAAACTTATTCTATTTCTGATAGGTGTTCTTATGGAGGAGGCTGGCGAAGCCGTAGAATTTCTAATGTTTGGATTCAAAATACAACACTATGGACCCCAAGAACCCAAATATATGGTAACATACGGCGGATTGGTTATTGATAAATATTAGATTAGATTACATTTAGATCGATGACATAGTCACCCATTGTAATAATACTTATCGCATCGTACCAATTGGCTATCTATCTATGTTATTTAGATTAAATACATTTGAACGTATGTATTCGGCTTTTTATTATGCTTCATATTATATGTAATATGTAAAAAAAGATTATTCGGACACTCCTTTTTTTATTATTACAGCCGTACTTTCTATTGAAATATTTTGAATGAAATATTATTTGATAGAGAATATATTTCTCTATACGTTAGCGTATACAAAAATCGAAAGAGGTGTTAAAATCATTTCCAAAGATTCTCAATATCTGAAGCATCGCTTTCTCTTTCAAATGATGTATATTGAATTGAGTTAGAATGATTGATCCTAATTACATCACCATTTTCGAAAAATCAAAGTAAAGTGACAATATCTCTGCGTCTGTTACTTACTTTGAGAAAAGTTTTGGTTTGCGGAATAGATCAAACATTTCTCTATCGACTCATATGTCTTTTTTATGGAACAGTGACTGAACACAAGAGAGCAGTAATCGTAAAAAAGAGCTACTTTCATTTTTTTTCTCGTTCTGTTCTGTTTTAATACCATCGCCGCAGCTATTTTTCTTTTCAAATCACATGACTCCAGTAAAAACACAGAATTCTCGAAAAAAACGTATTTTCAGTTTGAAAAACTTCTTGTTTTTGATAGAATTTGTAATCGTTGAATTTAGTACATTGAACTCTATCAATTGATAGTTTTTTTATTTCTTTTTCAATGTAGTCTTCACTCTTTTTTTTGAAAAAGTTCATTTTTTTGCGTGATTTGATAATATCGCGTCACTTAATTCCATCACTTCAGCTATTCTTCTTCTTTTATTTCATCACTCAATGGAAAATACATTGGAATCTACATAAGAGCAGAAAAAAACATGTTGGCACTGGTCGAAATAGAAAATTTCAAACTGTTGTTGCTAGAAAAGATTGAGTACACTTGAAAGCGAATATGTATGTCTAGAAGACAGAAGGTTTTATAGTATCGTTTATTAAATTTCCTCTATAATGTTGCTAAAATGTATCTAGGAAATTTTATCAGTGAAACAAATGTAGCTGTCAAAATCTCGTTTTTACAGTAGTAATACTTTTTATTCTGAATAAATACGGATAAAAATAATATAGAGTAACTACACTAAATATTAAAAAAACAGAACACAATAAAATAGTGAAAGCAGTAGTCAAACATTGAATTATCATCATTATTTAGGATACTGTCCGTCACATGAATAATAGATTAGAGAGAACGAGTACGAGCATGAACTACAGCATAACTTAAGTCGACTTTCTTCTTATTTACGCGATTCTGTTTCGAAGGTTTACCTTGATCTTAACTTATTCTTACTACTTTCGATCCGAAGCAGCTTTTAAGTTGAGATCACTGCTACACCATCGGTCAAGGCTTGAACCATGTATGTTTTTGACATCTTCAAAAACGAAATTTTCAAAAAATGATGCCCAATGCGAAGAGAGAATGAATATTTTTCTATTTTACAATGGAAACTAATTATCTCAATCACAAGGCAATTAATAAAACGTAGTTTACATGCATGTGAATTATCATTGGATCTACTAATTAACTTGTATGTAACATAATTAGACATTGTGATTCTGCTGTTTGTTCAATATTTTTTTCCACATCCCTCGATAATAATTCATTACTATTATTACGACTCAACGGAAGAACTACGAAATTTATAAGTAACAATCATGCGAAATGTAATATTTTTTTGACAAGAGTAAATCTAGATAACAGTCGGTCGAAATCTTTTGTCGCCTGTAGGTATATATCAGTTGTCAGGTATACTTCATATTTTCTAGCAACATCAGTTTGAAATTTTCTATTTCGACCAGCGCCAACATGTTTTTTTCTGATCTTATGTAGATTCCCATCAGAGACCGAAATCGAATCGCATTGCCGAATAATTCGATTCGATTCGATTCGCCCCCAGACGAATCGAATTGAATCAATAAAAAAAATTGAAAAAAGCCGAATCGAATCGAATGGAATGATACTTCTAGAAAAAAGGTCGAATCGAATCGAATTGATTTGTTTCGCGTTTTTAGCCGAATCGAATCGAATTACAATTTTAAAAAGACCAGAAAAGCCGAATCGAATCGAATGGCACTTTTGTCATCGGTTTCGGTCTCTGATTCCCATGTATTTTCCATTGAATGATGAAATAAAGGAAAAAGAATAGCTGAAGTGATGGAATTAAGTGACGCGATATTATCACGTCGCGAGAGAAAATGAACTTTTTTCAAAAAAAAGAGTGAAGACTACATTGAAAAAGAAATAAAAAACTATTAGTTGATAGAGTTCAATGTACTAAATTCAATGTACTAAATTCAATGATCACAAATTCTATCAAAAATAGGAAGTTTTTCAAATTGAAAACACGTTTTTTTCGAGAATTCTGTGTTTTTTACTGGAGTGATGCGATTAAGAACAGGACAAAAAGAAGAGTAGGTCCGTTTGTTACGATCAGTACTCACTCATATCTTATTGTTATTTGATAAAAAGTATATGAGTCGATAGAGAAATGTTTGCGCTACTCCGGAATCAAAAAATTATCTCGAAAAGATCAAGGGAGCGTCTCATATTCAATGTTTTCTTAAAGATTTGAATATCGTGATGTAATTTGGATCAATCACTCTAATTCAATTCAATATACATCATTTGAAAGAAAAAGCGACGCTTCAGATATTGAGAATCTTTGGAAATGATTTTAACATCTTTTTTCAATTTTTGTATACGTTAACGTATAGAGAAATATATTCTCTCACAAAAAAAATTCAATTCAAAATATTTCGATAGAAAGTAGGACTGTAACAATGAAAAAAAATGGGAGTACCCGAATAGTTTTTTTACATACTGCATATCTAAAACAAAGAATAGAATGAATTAATTGTTTTTATATACTTTTTTTTATTCTAGACGTCGAAGATTGTAAATCTCTGACAATTCCAATAATGCAATTGATAACTTCGCCAATGCTTACAGAAGAATTATCAAAATTTAACTATAAGCGGGTATTTGATCCTACCGATGAACCGATGTTAGATTCAACAATTAATATTAATTGTCCAATCGCGAAAAGAGTATTGATGTCTTGCGACAAAAAGTGTAAAAGTTGACATTTTTTTCTTTTATTTTTGTTTATTGTTATGAAACCTTTTTTGGCTTTGATGCCAATTTGTTTTGTTATTAACAAATAGTTCTATTGTTGTTAAACAACTTATTTTCTTGATATTAGAAGATTTTTTTTGATTGTTATTGCACATTTTTTTTGATTGTTATTGCACATTTTTTTTCTAGGTATGCCATCATGAAATTCGTAGTCATGAATCTATGTGCGATATCTGAATAAAAATATCTGAAATTTAACGGTATTTTTCATTCCGAAGGTCGTCAAGTAAACAACATAAATTTAATAAAGTTTCTCCTTGTTCTAAAACGTGTTCAGCATTAGAATATTTGCCATTATTTACTGAATTACTATTTTTATTTGAATTATTGCAGTTATCGTCTATTGATACCATATCCATATATTTTTTTATTATATCAATTAATAACAGTAGTTCAATAAAGTGTTCGTCTATCTATGACAAAAAAAACTTAAGTTTAACTAGAAGTTATGCCAGTATTAAATAAAAAAGATCGAATTGCTAAGTTTTTTTCTATTTGATCTCATTAAAAGTCAGATATAACTACTATGATTATCTGTATAGAGTTCAGTTTTTTTCTAACAATCGACTTTATTTTGTTTCGAGTTCGGTTTTTTTTCATTAGTAGTAATCTCTTTATGAGCATGTATTATGACTTAAGTAAGAAAAGATAGTGTCTTCTTTCTGATTACTCCTTATGATTCACGTTACCATTTTCTTTTTAGTGATTATTGCAATTCAATCTTGAACAGCCTTTTTGTTTGCTAAAGAAAAATATTACTCATATCAAATACATCTATGCCATCAATGTTGTTTTAATTTAGGTCCATCACTAGGATATTATCAGCTCTTCATTTCAACAAAAATTTGATTTTTCAGAAGATAAATTCGAAATTTTATCATTTCTACCAAACATCATTTTTATTTCAACTCAGTTCGACTTCTAGTAATTCAAAATTTTCTGACAAAGTTCTAATTTTAGGTATCTTTTTTCTTGATCATTATTGAACTGAGAACTGTCATATTCTAATTAAATTAAATTAAATTTTTCTTAACAATCGATGATTTATATTTGAAATATTATGTGAATGTACGACACTATGAAACTATTCGTTTGCTATTTCTAATAAAATTTGATTGTTTATGAATAAAGCATAAGTTTGGCGTTATTAATTGTTTCTTTAACTGTTCAATATTTAAATTAAACAGACGATTTTTGATTTTATTCATTAAATCAAAGAAGAGATTTGGATGATGGTTAAGAGACGAACTATTTTTATGATGAATCAATCTTGATTAGGCATGCACCCAAACTCAATAAGGGAATTTGAATATTTCGAATTTATCTTACTGATTACGAACTATATTAAAGAATTGTCGCGCCAGTCGTATGGAAGGAAGTCTGCCCTTGACAACTAAATGGAGAATGATCAAATGCTCTGTTTGTTGAAATAAGAGATTCAAAGGAAATTGAACCATCCACCTAACCCAAACCTAAACCCAAACCCAAACCCAAACCCAATGAGTTTGGGTTCGGGTTTTTTGATTGACTCTAGCGAATAGGGTAACAACGCTACCAAAATCTCTCTTTTGGTATTTTGTAGTGTCAGTTCTCTAGTATAATTTTTGATCGACGGAAAAATCTTGTGTCCTGTCATTCAGTAGATAAAGAGACTTTTCTTCACTTAGGTAAAAACAACCCAAACGGTTTGGGTGCATGCCTAATCTTGATTCTATCGCTGAAACAAAAAAAATCATATTACAATAGAATGATTTCCATCATATGTAAGTTACCGAAAACTTGTCATTCTTTCGAAACTGGTAGTATCTACCACTTGAAATCTTAAAGAAAAAAAAACATTGCTAACGATAAAATAATATTTAATACAATATTACTTAGCTATACATTAAAATATCAGTTAAAAACATTCTAAGTTTCTTTCGCATGTTTTTTTCTTAGATCACAATAAAGCAATGTATTAATATCTTTCAAGTATTTTATATAATTATTTGCACTTTAGTTAATTTAACGAATGCTCATTTTATATATTTCGATGGAACAAGCTTTGTTTTAAATGCATGATATAGTAAATGTTCAATAGACCTGTAACGAATATTGGTGTCACCCTCCGTTGATTTTCCTCTTTCCTCTTTATCTGCTCTCTGTTTGTTTCCTTCATTCGTCTCGCTCTACCGCTCTTCCTTGTGTTTCTCTCTCTATTGTTATCTCTCTTAAATAAACGTGTGTTCAATGTAAAGTAGATACACTCTGGATATGTGAAGAAGCAAATAAACACCATTGCCGAGAGTGGCTGTGAGCTACTCCACCTCTATCCAGTTTGTCTTAATACATCGACTCGTCAGGGTCCTATATTTATCGTTACAAGACCAATGGTGTTTTTCTTCTGTATTTCCACCATCTTATGAATTCAATATGTATTCGATAAGAATAAAACAAGGTAACGCGACGTTAGCGTTGCCAACCCTCCACTGAAAGGATTTAGTCATGTAGAACGTAGCTATCCAAAACTATCTAGCTGAGAGACTCTACATTTTATAGCTTCGAAATGATTTTTATGGAAAACGCGGTTGATAACCGAGCATAAATAGAAAACTTGTTTGGCAGTATCACCAAAAAAACGGCATTTAATTACTACTTAGCTACTAATACTATATAGCGATAGTAAAGTTAAGTGCATCCGATCTGCTACAGTTCAAGTTATGGTTCCAAAAACTTTCGATCAGCTTGATAACAGAGTGAAGAAAAAGATCCATTCAGGAGAGCTATAATCGAAACACACCATTTTAGTAAAGTTACAACTCAAATTGGCCTATGAACTAGATATTTACCATGAATCTGCACGAGTAAATCACAGATCAAATATCAAACTGACTTTTCTAACTCGATTTCGGTTAGCTTTGTCCTCATTTTTGCTCGAATCCATCTGGGTTCATTTTGCTTCGGTGCGTTTTTCGTCTAGCATGCATATATTCATTTCCTCGTGCATGCTCACGGGTAGATAAGTCTAACATTTACATATTTTGAATCAAATCCACTCCCAATCGGAAAAACTAAAGTTACTAAGATAATCACGACAAATATCAATTTCAAATATTTCACACGAGTTCAGCATTTATTTCATGACCTTTCTTCGGAAGAACTTCAAGATATTTTCCATTGTCGTAAACTGTTTCAACTTTTCTGATCGAGACTACGTATAACTATTCTATAAGTCTCCAAGACCTGTAGTCTTATAATCACAACAGATTTTTAATTGAGCGGCTAGTCGTTAGCCGGCGCCACTCACGACTAGCCGCCTCCACTAGTTTTATTCCAAATATGTGGTAAACCTGATCCTTTTAAACACTGCATGATTGATTGAAAGTTACGCCTCATTCTATAATTATTCGATGAAAACAAAGAGAACTTTCAAAAAGCTCGAAAACAACAGCTGTGGGACCAATTTAATTCAGTTTCATCTACATACACGATAAATTCCTCACACTTTAGAGAAGAATGAAGTCAGATTCCCAAGTACATACCCAGTTTGCGTCCGCTTGTAGATGCGCTAATCTAGAATTCTAGCGGTTAAGTTTGACTAAACTCTTCATCCAACAATAAAACTTGACATATCGAGAATAAACTAAAGGCTTTTAAAACAGCTTTCAACGTCTTAGTGCAGATGAGCGGCTAGCCATTGCCAAATTAAGAATAAATTCCACCGCACGATGCATGTAGCCTATTCGTACTAAGATCTCACATAACCATACGACACATTTAACACTATACACATTATCCAATGGTATCCTCACAACATTTCGCGGCTAAGAATTCCTATCACGAAAATGTGACGATCTAAACAACTCCTAATCAATTATAGACTTGCTTGAACTACAAAATTTTAAAAACTAACAACGCCATCGTGTTTCCCGACCCCGATTACCGTCGGTGAAACCTATCACTACATATATTGTTTGCGGCTTGTTACGTTTATGCATCTTCTTTCCTTTTGGACGAACGAAACTGTTAGGATCTGCCATCTATATATCTTATATAGATGGATGATCCTCCTTCTTCTTCTATCTCTTTCATTGTTATCTTTTTTCATCATTCTTGTTGTTTTAAAAAAGGTTTAGGTTCACGTTATTAATTTTGAAATAAAAAGAATTAGAACCTAACAGAAACGAGCGCATTTAACTCGTTTTTCGTAATACCCTCCTTTCAGTAGGGGTAATATAATATGCATCAAGTTGATACTTATTTACACAATTATAGTTTACACATCACTTTGTTTTATTCTAAAATAGAAGATGTTTAACCAACATTACCTACAAGTAACGCGTCGGCTCCATGAGCCTCGCTTAACTCAATCCTGAAAGTGCACGATAGAGGCAATAAGATCATACTCTCAAAAACAAAATG
>OENM01001679.1:5637-22542 GCA_900239745.1 Rotaria magnacalcarata | reverse complement strand
GCTGATGTTGTGGTGGTATCTGATATTGTAGTGGTAGCTGATGTTGTAGTGGTAGCTGATGTTGTGGTAGTAGATACTGTTGTAATGGTTAAAGTGACATTGGTGGCTACAATCAAATGAGCGTTTGGCCCAACTTTTATTATTTTCAAGTTTAATTTCTACTTGTAATAGTTATTTAATCTGTCATCTTGAACAAGCTAACAACAGAACCATACACACAAACAATGCACACGCAGCTCCTTCTTTTCTATCCTTCCACATGAATCTATGGGTGACTTTACGTGTGCTGCAGAGCAAAAAAGGTGAACGCTATTAGGGTGACTTTAAATCTTTTTTTCCCAAGGTGTCTGCATTATTTGTGTTAATGGTTTTGCTATTAGTCTGTTTAAGATGACCACATAAACAGAGTGGAGTATAAAAATGAACGAGTTTCAAACTGTCGCAATAGTTATTCTATTCAATTGAGACTCACTCGTTGAACTGGATGCTTGCTGATTAGAACTGAGTAAAGCCACAAGAAGCCCTGCGACGCAGCATGGCAAAAATGGGAGAGTGCCGCAACACCTCCTTCTACAAGAAGCCAAAACTCTAATGATAGTAGCAGAACAGAAAATACGAACTTGCGCCATTTCTGCGCTTGTGGTTTTGGTTTAGTAAAGTCGCGCGTGGATTTCGATTGTTTTGACGACGGTTTTATCTGTTCAGTCACCAATAATAAATCGTTAAATCACTGTTAACTGTCAGACTTACCGGTAAGTTAGCATCGTCACTCGGCTCCCTCTGAACAGAGTAACGGCTCAAACACATTGTTAATGAGAAATGCTACTTACGTTGCTGTATTTTGGGTTGAAATGGTTAACCGATGTCGATGAATCTGTCTTCTTATTGTTACGAAGCACATCAAACTCATGATTAAGTGGAGACACGTTTCTGGATGAGAGCAATGATTTTGACATTTCAGTCTGTTTCAGCTGTTTATTGTTGCCTGCATTTCGTCCGGCGTCTGAAATGCGAGTCTATGGAAGCAAAATAGTTGTAATTTTTCAAAGAAAAATTCACAACTCTTAGAGTTTCAGATAATTACTCCGCGGTGAATTGTTCACCCAGAAGCACTGAATTCCGATCTGCACATCACCAGAAAAGACAGTTTGGAAATTTAGGAAAACACCATTGAATAGGTTTATTGTCAGGAACTGTAAACGGGTCCTGGCCGACGTAGGCGAATTTAGGTGGATAGAAGAATGATTATGCAACTCTAGTTTTATCAGAATGCTGATTTGGATAGTCCTAACAAAATTGGCAGTTAGCTCATATCACACATATGAGCCAGGAGTAACTGTCTAACTCGAGTTCGAATATAAATGAAAAAAAGAAAAAGTTAAACTAAAACTAAATCCAGGAATAGATTTAGTTGTAGTTTAGCTTTCCGATATATGCGACATATAAATACATATATACTCCTACAACCACACCCAAACCCCAAGGTATACAACCCAGGCACCACCCCGGGTACCGGCATCCACATTTGAAATATTCCGTACCCCTTCTAGGTACCCCTCATATCCACCCCATCACTCGCACCGCCATCCACAGTTACTCCTTAACCCCTCTCAACCCACACTCACTCCATCTTAAACTGAATCTAAAGCTAAAACTAAATCCGTTTCTATCACTTATTTTCGAATTGATGCCATGCAGTTGGGTGTCCATTTCCATTCGAATTCGAACTAGGCATCTCGTGGAGCACAGGTACTACAAACTGTACCACATTCATTCAGGTATCGACAATATTGAAAACAACGATTCAGATTTAGAAACACCGAAGTACTCTATGTGCAAAAGTGTAATCAGACGCCGACTCTCTGACAAGGACGGAATAATAAACCTTTCCATGGTGAGAATAGAGTGATAAATCCTTAGATGTAAATTAACAAATGATAAGGAAAGATATTTACTGCAAAACTGAAATATCCTAATGTTTATAAGAGTATATCATACACCTTTTATATCGCCACAAAATCTTCCATTCATAGATTATTTAGATCACAAATTCCGATTTGGTGTAATAGTCTCAAAAGAACAAAAGAGTAAAAAAGAAATCTAAGAAGCAATAAATCTATAAAACACTACAGATTCTCTCTTGCACATGTATGCATATACTCCATGCCGCCTATTTCATCATTTATGTGTCACTTTCCTATTATATATACTCAGGTTAATCTTCTTGATTATGTGGTTATCGATTTCAGTGATCACTTAGCTCACAAATAATAACTTTTTTTTTCCGTCATACAATCTCCTTCTTTCTCAAAAAACGATCAGAAATACTTAAAAAACACCAAAGAATCGAGATTTTTGAAACAATCGAATTTTCCTTTTTTTTAGAAGCCTGAGTGTATGGTTGTTAGCGAAGAGAAAATACGTGTTCACACCCACCCACACCCATAACTCACTGAATTGAAATGGTTGCCTGGAATGATACCGGTCGTGGAATTGAAGGCTGAATTAGTTGTTAAATAAATTTCACCAGTTGATGGTTGTTCATTGTTGTTTATAGTAGAAATGTTTTGCGGCCAAATAGTTGCAGGGTGAGTTAGAATCTCGTTCTTTGGGTCTACTCGTGATAGAGAGCGATCTCGTTGTAATATTTTTGACACTCGACAGGTCATATCAGAGTGCCGTGTTCGATGGTGTTTCTTTCTCGGCAGCTGAAAGAAGCATAATAGATTGAAGATGGTTATTCTAATGACTTACTGATTTCTTTCGCATGATCTTGACACTCGGTTTTTTTCCTACTTCGTGTACCTGAATCTCGTTTTTCGAACTTTGAATCGGCTTTACTCGACTGAGCAAAATTCTAGAACCATGCGCAACCAGCTGCATCATCTCGGAGGAGTCGAATGCTTTTTATTATTTCTTCAATCTTTCTTGAATTGAAAAATCCATCAAAATTATTGATTATTAAATTACTAGGGCTTCACATTATACTTGTAAAAATACGTTGTTCTATGTTGTCCTATTACCAATCGCTTCACACAAAAGAAATCTTCACAGTGGCACACTCCAGTACCAGAGACGGAATTGTCAACATTAATCTCTTTTGCACATGTAATCAGTTTCTTTTCTTACCCACTCTTTCTGAATAATGAAATTTTTTGTCAATTTCAAAGTCGTACAAATAATTAGTCTAGTCCTAAATGAAGCTCAAATATGCTCTAAAAGGTTGTGATCAGCCATGATGAAATCCAAATATTAGGCAACGTCGTTTTATCTATGGAAAATGCACACTAAGACACTGTATATGTATCAATTTTTGTCAAGGACAAAATGACAGGAATATTTTAGACTGCTACTCTGCAACATCATTCTATTTGATGGATCCTCATATTCTTTGTAGAAATGCCATAGGGAAGATCGAGATATGGGTATGGTTAAATTTAAGACCCGCGCACATTCCAACTCCACCCTGCCCAACACTCGTCGATCGATATTCCAAGATTAATCAGTGTATTGAGGATGCGTCGATTCATTTTACTATTTCATTATTTTCTCAACATAATACGTTTCAGCATAGCAAAAATATTTCAATCAATAATAGCATTCAAACAAAAGACGTAGATTTTTCTACAAAAGGTTTCATCTCATTGTTGAGTTTATTTGCATGTATCTCAACACGTCATTGACTACAGAAGTTGAAGCTTGTAAAGTCATGATTATTGGACTATTTTACTACTGCATTTCAACAAGAAACAACAAGAAAACTAAATGATTGCTCCTAGAATCCCCTTCATTAATTATGTAGGAGATATTCACAGAAAAAGATAATATAATTAAAAAGAGGTAAATGAGCGTGTCTTTTGAGTGTAGTTATGAATTTTCTCATCATTCGCACGATACAAAAACACATTCTTCACACTTACCCACAAGTCAGTCTTTCGAAAAGCTTTAGTGAAGCAATTCGTTTTTAGCAGATTTCAAAGAACAGTAAGTTATTAATCAACTACGTTCTGCTATCGTAGCTATTTATATTTATCTTTCTTTTGACTTGTTACACATCTTTTGCATTTTATTTTGTACAATGAAGCGGGCAGGCCAAAATTTCGTAGGATTTTGAATGAATGCTGAGTTGGTCGTGTAGATTTGTAGCATATGTATTCTTTTGAATATTTTAGTGACTTATATCTATTAAGTATACTCGCTTTAGTCCAGCAAATCTGAAGTTTTTATCTTTATATTTTGCGATTCAATAGAACAAAACATGTATAAAATATCGAAATGTACTCAGAAAACAAAAAAGGTGTCATACTGAACCTTTTAAGGTTCTAGATTTGTGTACCATTTTCAGAACCATTTAAGGTTCAAGTAAAATCTGGTTCTAGAGTAGTAAAATGTAGCTCATCACACTCAATTAGTCTAGTACTCCAGAGTCTGGAGTCCAGACTAATATTTTATCCAACCGTTTATATCATATTTAATCCCTTATTTCTACCCTTAATCCTTAATTCTATGTGTTATATTTACCTAGATTTGTTGTGGATAGAATAGCAGCTAGCACTTTCTCCATTATTCGCATGAAAGCAGGATCGCCGTTAGTTGTTGTTGAGATGATTCTAAACAAAAAAAGAAGAGTGACTTATATTGTAAGCTTCAACTTACCATTAAATAAATTATTCACATATACCTAAAATATTAAAAGAACGCTAATTCATTTTATCATATTAAACTTGCATCTGAATTGATTATTCATACATACCTAACTACAGAAAATCTTGAATTCATTTTATCAGATTGACATTACCTTTCTATTCATACATGTGACATATCGAAAAAGATAAAAGAACAATCACACTTGAAAAGATACCACTAATTATTGAATTCATTTTGGAGACACAACTACTCAGGTCTACCATTCAACTATCGCGTACCTGGCATCGAAAAAATGCTAACGGATTCGGATTCCCGGACATTGATAAGCTATCTCAAACTTTGATCAGAATTCAGATCGGAGGTGAAATACAAAGTCTAATATTACAGCCCTCGATTTTTTATGCACTCAATTTCTGATCATTGTGAGCTTGGATTCGGATTCCTCGATCTCAATAACCTATTTGAAATTTATATTACTTAAATCACTTTCCGAAAATATAGTATCTTGCTTCAAGCCAGAACCATCTTCAGAAAAACGGTTCAGCATTAAAATAATGGTGTAGGACGGAACCTTTTCAAACATCCGGTACTCTTGAGGATCTGAGATGGCTCTTTAAACTAGCTAGAACCCTCGATAGTTTATTAATGAGCGAGTGAAACCTTAAAAGGTTCAGTATCTTGGCTAGAACCATAAATGGTTCCATATGACACCTATTTTTTTTCAGAGTAGGAGAGCGAGGACAAAAGCATTTTTTTAATATTTTTTTCTGAAATTTTATTACAGCTAAATTAACTTAGCTGCCCAGCGAACTGCATTAACCATCATTGTTGTTATATTATCATCGACGGCCCAGACACGATTTCCACCAGAGTGTCCAGCATGCGCGATCTGTACTATTCGACCATCAACTCCGACTCTCGGCCGAACGACGACACCTATCTTCTTAGAAGCACATTCTGTACAGTTGGCAAGAATAGATGCTCCGTTGACTGGTACTCCTAATCTACTGACATCCATTTGAATAGCAGTAATAAATGTTTTTGGTAAGCCAGTCCAAATTGGATGATTATTTAATATTAAACTGAATGTCAAGGTATTTGTAAATCCATTCATTGTTTGTTTTGACAATAAAAGTTGTGAAAGAGTTTGCCACCTATTTTTTGAGACATGATAAGCTGCCCATTCAGTCATTACGACACCTGTACCATTAAATTGCTGTGCATTGACAATCGCCAGTTGTCCACTGATTGGCATATCATTCTCCTTTAGATCACCAGTTATTAAAATTACAACATCAAATACGCGTGCATCGGGTAAGCCAGAATATGTTGCAGTTCCATTTTGTACGTAGGTTGTTGTGATGCCACTGTCTTGCAGTCGATTAATTAAAGGTTGAAGAAGTGCACTTTGGTCATCACTGAGTAAGAGTGCCCTTTTGTGAGCTAGAATAAAAGGAAAGAAGATAAGCGAGATAATATTGTGTGCAAGGAAAAGTGACATGTGAAAACTCTTCTGATTTTTCAATGGAAAAGAGAGTAACAAATACTATAGGGTTATTTCAGAAAATGCGGAAAAGAGTTCACAAGTAAATAAAATAGAGTTGGTTGAATAGTATATGAATAAGCTCTTCCACGCATGGTGATCATTAAAAAGTGATTTAGCTATGCTATCGATTAGCAATGTTCTCTGACAGTTTCTATTTTTCGAAGAACTTTCATTTCGTTTTTTTCGACAACTGCTGCTATCACTTTGGTGTCACGACCTAGTGCAAGGCACCTCAGTGATAAAATTTTGAAGGAAGAAAGAACTGTCTCCTCACTCTGTAATGGAAGTGCCTCCATTGTTAGAAGCTTCACTTGGAAAGCTCGATACGAAAGATATATTAGAAGCCTCAGGGTTTCTATTACGTCTGAAGACTTTCGGATACTGTCCCACGTCGGTTTTCCTTTCGGCACTGATAGTTAACATTGGTAAGTACCCTGTTTGTGATAAGCGTATACATTGAGACGCCTTACATCGCACTTGTCGAGATAGAATAATCCTACGCCTTAGCTCTACATTGAATAGGTGGCGATGTGCATAGCGGATCAATTCATTCAAATTATTTGGGAACATTGAAATTGTTATAGGCCGATCATTGTCACATCTACATACATGTGTAGTAGTGTAACATCATTAGAGAAACAGATACAACGAATGGATGTCATAGAAAGGAAAATGTATATCAACACAATCGATTATTCGACATTCAATAGGTAAGTGGTATGAATAGCCTGTTCAAAATAGAAATCTCCTCAGAAGCTTTTCAACGCCTGTACAGTTTAGAAACCCCGGGGACTTCTGTTGCTGGGAGCAGAAACATCGATTTTTAATGGAATTTTTTTTATGAATGCTTCAGTTGTAATTTTAGCGGAAGTTTAATTAACACTTGTCATTGACCTGTAGTACACGTTGTATGCACCATTTATACCTGACTTTTGTTTTGCATTAAGGATACCGCCCACAATAGCACATAATAGAACTGCAGTGATGAACATACAACATAAGACACAACGCTTCTGAGTTTCACAGCAATTTGACCGACATTGATATGATCGCTGTGGAACATGAATCGGCCTTGTATTTGAAGTGCAAATTCTATGATCTTGAATACCCCTGGGTGTTGGAGTTTGTAGAAGAGCATCTGTTTCTCTGTGGAGTCGAGTTTGTCTATGTGCTTGAGTAT
The DNA here is from genome assembly GCA_900239745.1 of Rotaria magnacalcarata. NCBI lineage: Eukaryota > Metazoa > Rotifera > Eurotatoria > Philodinida > Philodinidae > Rotaria > Rotaria magnacalcarata. The sequence continues at coordinate 15,169 of OENM01001679.1, read as the reverse complement.
ACATTGGTCCTTGTACAGCTCCTACTGCATGATCATCTGTGCAGTATGGCAGCTTCACCTCAGCGCCATTGAAGTTGTTAGGGTTAGGTAAATCAAAAACTGATGATTTCTGTTAAAAAATACTTAGGTCAGTCAAAAGGTAGTTGCAGAGCCAGGATAATCCTTCAAAGGAGGATTCGATAGTTTTTTTCCTATACAGTCCGATAGAGAAAAGAGAAAGCTCTATTTTTCTATGCTATTTGATCTTATTCAAGCTAATTCTATGATAATAAAATTTTTATAAGACTTGTTTGGTCGGACGTGTGCTGGTTGTACTACATCATATTCTGTGCTCCATACGCGTAATATTCTTGCCATTTTTGAGAGTGTGGGTGTAGAACAATACATAGCAACAAAATACCCACACCCACAAGAATGGCAAGAATATTACGCGCATGGAGCACAGAATACGATATAGTACAATCAGCACACGCCCGACCAAAACAAGTCTTATAAAAATTTTATTATCATAGAATTAGTCTGAATAAGATCAAATAGCATAGCAAAATAGAGCTTTCTCTTTTCTCTATCAGACTGTATAGGAAAAAAACTATCGAACCCTCCTTTGAAGGATTATCATGCCTCCGCAACTACTTTTGGGCTGACCTAAATATGAGTGCACTAGTAAAATACACTCTCAACCAATGCAATCCCACTTAAATCAACAATATCATCAATCGATAGAGCTTAAAATTATCGATTCAGCAGATCCTACTCTAAGTCATGTTATTTAAAATGCTTCACATAAAATATCAAATATCATTTCGAATGGTTCAATCCATGCTCATTTTAACCCATTCTAGTTCATTCGCGTTTGGAATGGAAACAATTTATTTTCTCAGCTGATAAGATTATACATATTCGGATCACAATAAAACTCTTACGCCCAAACAAACAAACAAAATCAAAATATGAGTTGCTGCTAACATTTCCACGATCATGTGATAGTGAAAATAAGTTCTACTGAAATTTTGGATTATAAATATCTTACATAGACTGTAAATATTAAAATTCGCATATCTTAGTCCCAACACGGCAACAGTAGGCCATATGTTGCAATTGTTAATTTGGCAGTGCGAGTTTTAATGTGACCCGAATATATCTAATCGTATTAACTGACAACACAATTTTTTCAAATAAAAATGAGAACGAACCAGAGTAGTTTGGAGTGGACAGCTCGACATGATATTTTGTTTTGTTCGGAGCTTTTAAAAGAAAATGGCTTGAAGCGGGGTCTGCAGTATGGATCACTTTCAGCTTTATCGATTGATAATGTTTTCAATTTAAACAAGGGTTAAAGTGGATTACAATAAGCTATAGCGTATTTTGCCAATACTCAAAAGAAGAAGACGACTTGCCGTCAGATCATACAAATATCAACAGTCAGTCAAGTTTAAAAAGATACTCTTACGTTCGGTTCCGTCTTATCGAGCTTAGCTCTGACGAAATGACTTTCATGAAAGAAATGATTATACAGAATTTTCACTTACTTGAGCTTGATCGATTTCAATGGTGCTTCTACCAGCAACAACGTTTTTACTTAAATTTCCAAACAAAGCCGAATTTAGGTCTCAGTATTTTCACGCTTACTCAAACATCGTTCTTACCTGGCGTTCTGACGGTTTTTATACTCTTCTACTTGTTGTTTGATTGCAAAAACTGGACGTAAACCTGCTATTGTAATATAGGCTCTTGATATAGGGCTCGTTTGATTTCCATTTTGCAACCATCGAACAATTGCTGCTCTCTCGTATGTCTGACCGTCCTCAGCAATCACTGGGTCGACAAATAATTCTTGAGTTATCGGGCAACAAAGGCCCACGGGATCTGGCATGAATTTAAGCGTTTTCTTCTTAAGTTATTAAAAAACAGAAAATGAAAAAAATTTTCACTTTCAACTGTTTTTCGAATTTCTTGAATGTTATCTACTCACCTTCCTACTGACGTTAGATTAGAGATTTTTTTCTAAAAGAAATATGGCCGGTTTTGTCATAAATCGAATAAAAGAAAGCAAACAAGAAAGGTGTGAGAGCAACTGAAAGTATTCTCTGGGCATAGGTTGCGATATAGTCGCGGCGAGACGGTAATACATCATCAAACACAAATAACAGATGGGTGACTACTTCATCAGTTGCTCAGTTTGTTAGCCTGTTCGTTTGCTGGGTGTGGGTGAAGGCGTATGTAGGACTGAGGCTGCCATTGTAAACAACGGTGAGCATAAGGCTTGAGACCGATGAATATCTTCGAATATTATTTTGAATTTCTAGATATGAGTCATGTTGCGTAGGGTTTGTCGACTGGGTAATATCTTTCCTTAGCGTCATCACAAGCAAAAACAAATCTATTTGGCGCTATAGAAAATGAAGTTGTATCAGACCACGTAAAATTTGAGGATGTGCTCATGTAAAAAAAGTATGAGGAATGCGAGAGATGAACCACGATGCACTGTCTTTGTCTGATGTTATAAACCAACATGGAGTTGTAAATAATTTCGATGTTCCATCGCTATTCATACTCAAACGTGAATAGTTTCGTGATAGTAAATACAGTGATATACCTATACCAGGTTGACAATGAGAAACATCTAGTTTGGTCATTTTTATAAGTAATATTTTCTTTTTGAGTTGTCCTTTATATATTACGACTTATTTATGTAATATATTCTGTATTATTCATTTACAACAATTGATAATTAACTTCACAAAGAGTTTGTAGCGAGGTCGAAGTATATGTTCAAAATATAACACGTTTTTTTAATTGGTTGTTTGAATGTTTTATCTCTTACTTCATCGATATCTCCTTACTTGTTGCATTATAGACAAAGTAAGTATGATATCTCATGGTAATACAAAAAAAAAGAAGAAAGAAAAAATTTAAATAGTTTTACGATGCAGCACAATTTTGTTTTTATTTAATGTAATTAAATAAAATTTTTTCATTTAAAATTTTCTAAATAAATAAATAAAATTTATTTAAATTGTAAATGTTTTTTCGTTTTTCTTTCATGGTTCAATATTTCGTCCTTGTTTATACGGACATTGTCGAGAATTTGTTGATGCTTGTAGTTGTTGAGATTGTTGTTTTGGTTCTTGTTTTAATACGATTTTGTCTTGCTTTTCCACGACCTGATGTTTTCTTTTTTTTATCTTTTCCATTTCCATGTCCTGATGTTCTTGACTCAACCGTTTGACATAAATTCGATGTTGCTGTTGTTATTTGTTTCGTATGAACAAGGACGAAATATTGAACCATGAAAGAAAAACGAAAAAACATTTACAATTTAAATAAATTTTATTTATTTATTTAGAAAATTTTAAATGAAAATTTTATTTAATTACATTAAATAAAAACAAAATTGTGCTGCATCGTAAAACTATTTAAACAAATAAACAAGTCGATTCTCATATGATACATTATATGAAAGAAAAAATTCTTTGTTTTACTCGAATAATGGTCATTTTTATTTTGTTGAATGTACTTCAATCTAGCACATATGCTCTTTCTCTCTATAATTTTTTGTATTCTCATTTCGATGAAAAACCTTAATATAATGTCACGCAGCATTAATAATTATGACATGCGAGAATAATCAGAGGACTATTAAGGAGCATGTGTTAATTTCATGTCGCAGTAAGATAACTTGTTATTAATAATCGGTTACGAAGGAAAAAACTGAGTAATCTCATTTTCCGTCATTTACTGTGATGATAACAGAGTTGAAAGGTGATACACATATTGGAAGTTTTGGGTTAAATACTGAATTTTGGGTGTGGGTGTGGGTGTGGGGATGATCAAAACTGCAACAGTCACACCCACACCCTAGTACATTTGCGTATGAAATATAACAAGTATTGTAGTAACACTGACTACGATTGCGCTACACTTATTTTCTCTTTGTATCGATTTTTCACTCTTTAAACTGCTTTCATCCTCTTAAAGTAGAGATGGGTCAGTCAGGTTTTTTTTGCCCAAATGAAGTTGAGTCATTTGTAGATGAGTCATGAGTCAAGTCAAGTTCAGTCATCCCTAAAAAATAGAGGTACTTAAGTCAAGTCTCGAGTTAACAATCTTTTTGAGTCAAGCCGTGCACATGCTATTGCTTTAAAAAAATTATATTTAATTCTACATTAATTTATTGAAAAAGATTTTCACATTAGCCCATAATTATATTTTAACATTCGTGGCATTTGTAATATCTTTATTGACATTTTTGATCTATGTTGTCGAAATATAAAACCACTTTGAGAGAATCTAATTTACATTATCGTTGGTGAAAGACACCTGACTTGACTTGTATTTTTCAGCAATTTACAAGTCAAGTCAAGTTAAAAACGTTTTCTGTCCGAGTCAAGTCATGCCCATTCACAAGCCATCAAAATGTTTCTCAGGTCAAGTCAAAACCAGTCAATAATGACTTGACTTGACTTGCCCATCTTTGTCTTAAAATTCTCTCTTATGTGGTATGTATTTTTGAATATGATTCCATAGAATTTTCTTGTATTTGAACACTGTAGAAACTGTACTTTCCTTTCCTTTCCTTCTCACAAAGGAAAGTGAGAGTATCACCCTAGTGATCGCATATTTTTGGCAATGTATAAGCTTGGTGGTAAGATATTTTGTGACTTCTCACCCATTTCTTCATTACAGACATCAATGAGTGTTATAATTCCGTTAATTAGAGGCGGAAGCAGTTAGACTGCTATGTTCACTTGTTTTTCATCACAAATATTTTAAAAAAGCAACATATGTCTATTAAAGACGTTAGCAATCCGCATCAGTTATCATCACAGACGTAAATAAATATATACTGTTCTAATTGCGCATCTGCGAAATAGAGTCGATTTTCACAACTAATTTTCTGTTCGAGTTATTTTGAATTAGCTTACTGCTCACATTTTACATCAAAGGGACTGCTCTAAGAAGCTTTTCCTGAATAATATCACATTTCAATGACTGAAAACAACCACCATTCGGATATATTTAGTGATTATCGTCCAAACAATAATGCTCCAGGTCATTGGTATCAACTATTCCGCCAGCGCAAATTTTGACTGGACCAGTAAAAAACTTGGACACTGATAAAGCACTAGAAAAAATTGAGACACTAAATATTTTCGATGATCGCGGATAAAATAAGGACGAAGAATGAGGACTAATTCATGCATAACTAATGCTTTGGACAAAAGAAAGAATTATTGTTTTCTATTTAAATATATCGGTTCTATTTAGAATGATAAAGCAAACGGTCCACGCCAACTAATAACAAAAAATAAATGTAAATGTCAAGAATTTCATGAAGACAATAACAATGTCAGTCAATCATTTAATCTCTTGTCAACTGTACAAAGAAATCCTAAAAAGACATATTCTACTAGAAAAAAGAAATAGTCCTATATTTAATTATCAACTCTCGTTATTCATGATCATCACTCATTTGTAACGCATTTTCTGCAACGAATTTAAACCACGTTGCTTAAAAGTTTTAGATAAAATATTTAAACAAATGTTATTAGTCACAATATACAGTGATACTAATGTTTTTTTCGCCAAGTCACTGAAGAAACGAGGAAAATTATATTATGTCTATTTATAACGTCAATTGTGGCAAGATTATTACAATATTGATATGAAAGATGGATATGGACACCAAAAGTATTGAAGTCTTTTGCTAAAAAAGGCATTGTACTCATGGAATCTGTTCATTTTCTAAACATTTTGTTGAACAATATCAACAAACAATTATACAACAACTTTATTATGTAGTAAATGAACTACAGCAATATTTAATAAAGTTGCAATATGATGTATAGCCATGGCAACCAGCAACTGATCTAAATATTTTATTCACTGCTATTAATGAATTAGTAAAAAGAGCTCAACAAAAATTGAGAGAAGAATTTGATTATAAAAAGATAATATTCATATAGGATTCAAATGATCGTCATTTGATTACAATATTTTATGATTTCCAACCTAACGAACAACAGGTATGTTTGAAAAGAAGAGATAGATTATTTTCTATATTATCATATTCTTTAGATGTATATAGAAAAAAAAGTGATATGGCAAACAAAGGAGCAAGAAGAAATTTCGTCGAAAAGAAATTTACTTACGATGATTACCAAGTAGTGACGATACTTTCATCGACCAGTTATTAGATTATATTAAAACTATGCATTCGAATGATGCTCTTTGTCGAGATCGACGTATCGACATGCCACTATTATTGAACAAGGTAATGCGACGTTAGCGTCGCTAACCCTCTATTGAAAGGATTTAGTCATGTAGAACGTAGCTATCCAAAGCTATCTAGCTGAGAGACTTCACATTTTATAGCTTCGAAATGATTTCCTTGGAAAAAACGGTTGATAGCCGAGCATCAATAGAAAACTTACTTCGAAGTATAACCAAGAAAATGGGATTTAAGTAGTACTTACCAATACTATATGGCGATAGTGAAGTTAAGTACACCTGATCTGCTACAGCTCAAGATATGCTTCGAAAACTTTCGATCAGCTTGATAGCGTAGTGAAGAAAAAGACCCATTCAGGAGAGCTATGACCGAAATACTCCATTTTAGTAAAGTTACAACTCAAATTGGTCTATAAACTAGATATTTAACATGAATCTGCACGAGTAAATCATAGATGAAATCAAACTGACTTTTTCTAACTCGATTGCGGTTAGATTTGTTCTCATTTTTGCTCAAATCCATCTGGGTTTATTTTGTTTCGCTGGGCTTTCCGTCTAGAATGCATATATTCATTCCCGGGTGCACATTCACAGATGGATAAATCTAAGATTTACATCTTTTCAATCGAACCCACGCACAATCAGGAAAAACTAAACTTATTAAGATAATCACGACAAGTATAAATTTCAAATATTTCAAACGAGCTGAGCAATTATTTCACGACCTGTCTTCGGAAGAACTTCAAGATATCTCGTATTTTCAGAAATTGTTTCAACTTTTCTGATTGAGACATCGCGTAATTATTCTATAAGTCTACAAGGCCTGTAGTCTTAACCGAAACAAATTTTTAACGGAGCGGCTAGTCGTTCGTCGGTGCCCCTCAGGGACGCCACTCACGGCTAGCCGCCTCCAATAGTTTTGTTTCATATATGCGGTGAATGGGGTCCTTTTAAATACTGCATGATTGATTGAAAACTTCGCTTCATTATATAATTATTAGATGAAAACAAAGAGAATTTTCAAGAAACCCGAAAACAACAGTTTTAGGACTAATTTAATTCAGTTTCATCTACATATGTGATAAATTCGCCACAATTTTGAGAAGAATAAGACAAGATTCCGGAGTACTTATACAGTTTGCGAACGTTTGTAGCTGCGCTAATCTAGAATTCTAGATGTTAAGTTTGAATAAATTCTTTGTGCTACAATAAAAGTTGACATATCAAGTATAAACTGAAGACTTCGAAAAAAGTTTTCAACGTCTTAGTGTTTATACACAAAATACAGGCATGTAGTTATATTCAACTGTTTGATGAAAAAGGACTTTAGCGCAGCATTCTCCAAAACCATGTTTGCTTAAATAATAAATTTTTCTTAAGCAATGAAACAACGATAAAGGTAGGTGAACTACTAGTCGTTCGTAGGCGCTCCTCCGGAGTGCCATTCAGGACTAGCCGTTGTCAAATTGAGAATCAATTTCACCGCAAGATGCCTATAGCCTATTCCGAATAAGATCTCATATAAATATACGATACATCTACCATTATAAATATCATCGAATGGTACTTTTAAAAAATTTCCCTATAAAGAATTCCTATCACGAAAATCGGACAGTTTTAACAGCTCCTAATGTATTATAAACTTGTTTGAACTATGAAAGATCATTAAGCATTTAATATTCAATTCAGCGACAGTCGTTATCTTATTTGCATCAACTTTATTTCTTTTTTTAGGATCATAACCACTAATAATGTTTTTATGCTACTTCTAAATGCTTTCGAAATACCTCTAACTCGTCAGTTGCTAATGAGTTAGTTTTACTTTTTCAAAAAGCTCATGTGTTCATTCTGTGCAGTAGACCTCTGTACAACCGTCTTTGTTCATTGAAATACCCACCAAATTCTTTTGAAAAACTACACTTCAAATCTAATAACTGGTAAACTAAACTTTGGTTTGCTGCGTCGACTGCCTAAATTAGAGTTATGCACTACTAAATACATCGAATACACAAATTTCTAATGGCACAGACCTCTTCCCTTCTTTTGACCAACCCACACTCGTTCGAAATAATCAAGTAATGGATTATCATCATCATCAAAATCATTAATTAGACATGAATAAGCTTTAATAACATCAGCAACAGGTACGAATGCAAGAGCCATCAGTTTTTCACGTTCATTCTAAATTTATCATCATCAGTATACTTGTTTTTAAGACCTAATGACTGCACTTCTCTCCATAAGCATTGCCCGAAGTGGAATAAGCAACCTATATTTTTAGCGAAAATAATTTTTGAATGACAAGAAACATTAGTATAAAAATTACCTATTTGAATAGCATCTGGAAAAATTGATTTCGTCGATTTAAGTGTAGCACTTTCGAAATCCACTAGAATAGGTTCAGGTTCGTAATCATACTTTAATAGCAGTTGTTGAAAAAAATTATCATAATCATTTGTATCTTTTCCAATAAATAATCCATATACAAGTAGAACAATCTGATCTGAAAACATGCCATGGACTGTAAATAATTGATAATAGTCTTTGGGACATATCTAAATCTGACAATTTTATCAAAAGAACAAGAGAAAAAGAAATATATACACTAAATGTTCCATCCATGAACCAATGTTCACATTGATTTGAAACTGATAGATTTCTATCACAAGCAAATATAACCATAGAATTATCTTCATATAATACAAAATTTTCCCCACGATCACTTTGACATAATATAAGAGGTAAAGAACCTTGAGGATCAAGTCTCATAGCTGGTCGCTCACGACGAATTAATTGCAACAATGCGTCGTTTGTTGGTAATTAAGTCAGGTGTTGCTGATAATGGAGTTGTACGCAATACATCAAATAATTTCGTTCTGGGTCCTTGTTCTGATGATGCAGCACGTTGTTTAATTTAATTTTAAGTCAATCTGGATTAGGTGCATGTGAGTGTTCAGATGGTTCTTTAATTAATACTTCCATTTGAATATTTGTGTGACAACGACCAAAAACAGATAATGACAAGCATACTTTAGACAAGATTTCACGTTTTTTACTTACTTCTGCAATCTCGATCTTCACAACGAAATATGCGTTTTTCTTCTGTTATTCGATGTTGCGTATTCAGAGACCGAAATCGAATCGAAATGTCGAATAATTCGGTTCGATTCGATTCACCCCAGACGAATCGAATCGAATGAATAACAACAAAATTGAAAAAAAGCCGAATCGAATCGAATGATACTTCTAGAAAAGAGGTCGAATCGAAGCGAATCAGTTTATTTTGAGGTAAAATCGAATC
>OENM01001678.1:11711-24030 GCA_900239745.1 Rotaria magnacalcarata | reverse complement strand
AGTAAGATAAAATTTAAGTTATTTTAAGCAGAAATATCTTATTATTAGATTGATATAAATTATAAAAGAAATATGATTTTTCAGCAAACATCGAAACGAAAAATATACAACTAAAAAGTTAGTCCATTATTTATTTGTATACAACACTCAGATATATAAAATTGAATAAATGTTTCATGCAGACAAAAGAAAAAAGAATTGTTGAGATGTAGTATATGGTAAATGTCTTTTTGAATGTGTTTTTATTGAAAAATTTACATTCGTACATAATTATACAAGCAATATTAACAATGTTAGATTTTTCAATAATTTATCACATAATTATTCAAGACTGTTTTTACTATTGCAGTACACACGAATAACAAAGCCAATCAATAAACTCACATAAATATGCAGAATTTTCGCACGATGTAGCAGTGATTAAATTTCGAAGAAAAAGACTCTTGTTATTGTTTTTCTCAGTGTTAGAGACCCAATTTCATTTCATATAAAACATGACAATACGGTAATTATGCAAAATCTTGTTGTGCAAGTTTATTTAACGCTGATCTTCAGCAATACTATTAGCATAGATATGACAATCGAGAAATCATCTATTCAAAATTCAAACATCGTAACAAAAATTTGAGATGAAAAAACGTTATGTTTTTTTTAAAATTTTCTTTATGTATTGATGACAGTACTACGCTGAATGATTATTCGAATAAGATCTTGAAATAGTATTAGTTTAGTTTAAGATAATTTTGATAGATACCAATACAAACAAGATTCAACATAGGGCATCACAGTGTGCTGTAGTAAGTAAGCAAAAAGTTGCTTTTTTAAAATTTTATATGGCCATAAATTAAAATGTTTTAATTGAATTTTCATTAGTATATCCTCATTGCATTCACACATGTGAAAAATAAAATTATCTTTTATTATTAAAAACAATAGATGCCATGGTTTCGACGAGATCGTACTCTTTGATTTGCTCTATAGGTTTATTATAAGTATGCTGACAGTAGGCTATCTTTCTTGTTACTATTCCACTTTTAATTTTCTGAAATCGAACACGAGTAGGTTGATCAATTTTAATGTTTAATTTAAATAATATATATCGTTGCAATTTTTTTTATTTGCACAATCCAGTCTAATGTTAAAATATCACTAAATATCGAGATCTATAGAAGCCATCATTGTTTCATACGAAAATGATGTCTATTCTGCATCTAGAAGACCATTATCAAAGTAGATATTGAAAAATGAGTTCAACGAACGTTAAATTTTTTTGTACCCTTATTTACGATATGTATGATTATATAAGATATGGTCATTTTCTCTTGTTCTCTCGCCATAGCCCATCGTCGTCGATGATGCGAGAACATACCGACTGCTCGGACCTGATATACAATATCGTATCGAGTAAGAATAGTAATGATATAGTAAAGAAAAGAACGACGAAAAGAAAGAGCATTGCTTTTGACCCGAGACGAGATTGAACACTCTCTGCATTTACATATGCAAGATAACCATTCATTCATATACGTGACCAGAACAGACGCTTGCGCTCACATATAAGCGCGTAATAACGATTTTTTTTATTCATTCAAACAATGAGAAAAATGTACATTGGTCCGGTGTGTAGGCGATATTGGCTTTGGTATTTTCTATTAAACTCTCTATTCTTATTCGATTTATTTGGTAAATATTCAGAAGCGAATATATTTTATATTCATCAAATTTTTACGAAAAATAATTTTAGTTTCTGTCCACAGTCAAATCGATGCATCGATATCTTCATCATCGTTAAATGGAAATTCTATTCGACGTCGTCGTCCACCTTCTGCATTAACACGTCGTCCTATTAATGGCAGTTCATCAATACCTGATTGTGATCATGGTGGATGTTATCCAGCTACGGGAGATTTGTTAGTCGGCCGAACAGCTAATCTTTATGCTAGTTCAACTTGTGGTCTTCGTCGTCCTGAACGTTATTGTTTCATTGGTAATTTAAAAAATGTTAGCTGTGATGTATGTGATGTAAAAGTAGGAAATAAATCGCATACAGTTGATCAAATTGTTGCACGATCACCTGGAGATCTAAATAAACATACTCAAGCATGGTGGCAAGCTGAAAATGATCGAGAAAATGTGACTATTCAATTGAATTTAGAAGCTGAATTTGTTTTCACACATTTAATCATGAAATTTCGTACGTTTCGACCAAAAGGTATGATTATTGAAAAAAGTGCAGATTTTGGAAAAACGTGGAAAACTTATGCTTATTTTGCTGCGTCATGTGTCACACAATTTCCTTATGTGACAACAATACCGATACCAGATCAACCCTATTGTGAAAGTCGATATTCGGATGAGACGCCATCAACGGGAGGAGAAGTAAATTTTCATTTTCATTTATAGATTGATAATAAATTCTTATTTCAGGTTGTTTTTCGTGTAATTTCACCAAGTACGATTGGCAATCGTGATCCTTATTCACCAAGTATTCAAGAATTAATCAAAATTACAAATTTACGTATTAATTTTACGAAACTTCATACACTCGGTGATAACTATTTAGATAATCGACAAGAAACAACACCAAAATATTATTATGCTCTATATGAAATGGTTGTACGTGGTTCATGTTCATGTTATGGCCATGCTAAACGATGTATACCAACTGAAGATGAATTAACAGGAAACATAACAACTCCAGGCAAAGTATATTACTTTTCATTTTCTTTTATTCTCTTTTTGTATGAATCATCTTTAAAACTTAGGTTTATGGTCGATGTAATTGTACACATCATACTGAAGGTTTAAATTGTGAGCGTTGTGCTGATTTATATAATGATCGTCCATGGAGACCGGCTCGCATAGGACAACCAAATCCTTGTCGTCTTTGTGAATGTCATGGCCATGCAAAACGTTGTCGTTTCGATCCGGTTAGATTCGCACAAACAAATTATACATCAGGTGGTGTTTGTGAAGATTGTGAACATAATACAATTGGTGCACGATGTGAATTCTGTAAAGATCTTTTTTATAAAGATAATTCTTTACCAATGACGGATCCACATGTTTGTAAACGTAAGTTCAAATTGCAAAATAGGTGACATATTTTATAAATTTATTTAGCATGTAATTGTGATGCATTTGGAACAAGAAACAAAGGTAGTTGTGTTCAATATGATGATTCTCATTTGGATCTTCATGCTGGTCAATGTATATGTAAAGAATTTGTCGAAGGACAACGATGTGATAAATGTAAAACTGGATTTTATAATCTTGATTATAATAATCCACAGGGATGTCAAGGTATTTTCTTTAATTACGAAAATAATAAAGAAACAAATCGCTTCTTCTTTTGTTTAGCTTGTGATTGTCACCCACATGGAATTATTGATAAACAATGTGATACTACAACTGGCATGTGCCAATGTAAACCAAATGTCATTGGGCAACGGTGTGATCAATGTCAAGTATTTGAATTCGATTTCAGAAATAAAAATGTGTCTCGAATACAAATTTATTGTAGGAAAATCATTATGGTTTGAATAATAATGCTCCAGAAGGTTGTCGATCATGTTCATGTCATCCGGGTGGTTCTTATTCGCTTCAATGTGATCTGAATACAGGCCAATGTCCGTGTCGTGAAGGAATGATTGGTCGACAATGTGATACACCAGCACCAGGTACTTACTGTACTGGTTTACAGTTCTTTACATATGAAGCCGAATTAGCTCGTGTGGAAGAAAAAGTATGTTGATCATTTTAAAGTTATAATGTTCATTATTATTTATTTTAGAAAGCAATTATATTTACATACGATAATCCTAATGAACCACGCTCATGGACTGGTACAAGTATTGTAAGAATTTATGAAGGTGGTTTTATTGAATTCGATATTTATCATATGGCTCGTAGTGGTCTTTATAGTTTAATTATACGATATATACCAGCTGTAAGTTCTACTGATTGAAATCGATTATATGAAATCAACACAACTCATACTTTTTTCTTCTTCTTCTTCATTGTATATAGCCAAAAACATGGGAAGATGCACGTATTGTTGTGATATCACAAAATCGTACTCAATCAAATATAACATTATGCAATGATCAAACCTATGAACAAGAACAATCATTTAAATTACCAGCAAGTATGTAGATATACATACTCTATAATATAAAAAAACAATAAGAAATAATATTTTTATTTAATTATTTATTTAGATAAAACATTTGATGAACTAGCAAAACCATTATGCTTAAACGAAAATGAACATTATAAATTACAATTACAATTGAAAAAATATGGTCATGGAGATAATCCACGTGATCCAGTTATTAGTATTGATTCGGTATATTAAACAAATAAAAAAAAGAAGGCTTTTATTGTTTTTTTTAAATTGTTCCATGATTTAGATTGTATTTGTTCCTGTTATTGAAAAAATCGATGTATTTAGTAATCATCCATCATTATTAAATAGTTACGAAACGCAACAATGTAAACAATTAGCATTGATTGTTACACAACCAATTGAAGTACCTGAAGTGTGTCAAAAAATAATATGTGGCCTAAATGCATTAACAATCGGACGAACATTACGTAAGTTTTACTCTTTATCTGATAAAGAAAAAAGAATTTTGCGTTTTTAATTTAAAAAAAAAAGCATGCGATTGTGATCAAACTGGTTCTCTCAATACACAATGTGATCCCATAGGTGGTCAATGTAGCTGTAAACCATATGTAATGGGTACCAAATGTCATTTATGTGTACCAGGTAGTTACTATTTTTCACCAGATGGTTGTACAAAATGTAATTGTCATAATATGGGTGCTTTAAATAATTTATGTGATGTTGCTACTGGTGCTTGTTATTGTCGACCTAATGTATCTGGTCGTGACTGTAGTAAATGTTCACCGGGCTTTTGGAATTTTCCATCGTGTCAACGATGTGAATGTAATGGTCATACAGATCTCTGTGAGCCAGATACAGGTGTTTGCATTAATTGTCGCGATTCAACATCTGGTGATCATTGTGAAAAATGTGTAGATGGCTATTATGGAGATGCAAGATTAGGTTCAGCACAAGTTTGCAAACCATGCATGTGTCCAGGTAAACAAAAGTCTTTCAGAGAATAATATATACGTATATACGTATATATTGAATTATATTTTTAATAGGAGGCCCTGGTTCATCACAGCAATTTGGTGATTCATGTGTGCACGAACCATATACTCAACAAGTAGTCTGTCGTTGTCGTTCAGGTTACACAGGCCCACGATGTTCACAATGTGCAATAGCTTATTATGGTTCACCGACAGAACCAAATGGTAAATGTCAACCATGTTCATGTAATAATAATATTAATGTTGATGATCCTGATTCATGTGATCGTCGTACGGGTTTATGTCTGAAATGTTTATATAATACAGGTGGCCCTAATTGTGAAACATGTCAAGCAGGCTTTTTCGGTGATGCACTTGGACCTGATAAATGTCGAACATGTGATTGTGGTATTGGCGGTATACCTGATCAAATATGTAATAGTCGAACAGGTGTATGTGCTTGTAAAGAACATATCGAAGATACAAAAACTGGTCGGCGTTGTTCACAATGTGTAGATGGTTATTGGGGCTTAGGTCGAGGTTATTGTTCAGATTGCAAATGCGATCCTGATGGAAGTGAATCGTTAACGTGTGATAAATTTACAGGACAATGCCGTTGTAAACCAAATCGTGGTGGACTTCGATGTGATCAATGTCCACCTGGAACCTATGGTGATCCAAATGCATGTCAACCATGTCAATGTTCAAATGATGGAGCAGTTAGTTCTGAATGTGATCCTCAAACAGGTCAATGTACATGTAAACCAGGTGTTACTGGGCAATTATGTGATCGTTGTGCTCGTGCTAAATATGGTGTTGTACCCTACTGCTCTACATGTGGTGCATGCTTTACCAATTGGGACACAATTATAAATGGTGTTACTCGTCAAGTACAAACATCGATTGAACGTCTTAATTCAGTTGAAATTCGTCAACTTGAATCAATAGCAAATGGATATCTATTTCAACAAGTTGATTCTTTACTTGATCAAGCACAAATTTCTCTTGGACTTAAATATAGACAAAATGAACTCGATCCATACCGTTATAAATATCAAACAATAATTGATCGTATCAATCGTCTTACATCATTGTTGAATAATGAATTTCAACCAGAATTTCTTAATCAGACAAAACGTTTTCGGTTTGATGAAGATTTACTGCATGTAACAAATACTATTGGGGAAACAGAGAAATTAATTGATTTTTATAGAAAACAATTCGACCGTGCTAAACATGCAAATTTACAATCAGCTGGTATAAGTACTCAAAAATTTGAACAAGAATTAATTGATATTAAAAATCAATTAAGTCAATTAATGAGTTTAAGTAATCAACAGCAAAGTCGATTAGTAAGATTAAATCAAACTGTTTTGGCAAATAATGAAGAATATCGTTTAAAAAATCGACAAATACAAGACCAAATCAAAAATTTAACAAAAACTTCTGAAAATTTTTATGAAAAATATATTAATACAGTAAAGAATTTTCTATTAATTTAGTTCTTTCTATAGATAAATTCTATTAATTTAGGGTAATGTTAGTGAAATTCTATGTGGTTCACGTGGCATTCAAAATAATCAATGTTCAATCTGTGGTGGTGAAGGTTGCGAGTCAACATGTGCAAATTCATCTTTACAATGTCTATCAAGTGTTCATGGACAATTAAATACATTGATTGATACAGTGGATGCAACACAAACTGTACTTTCAACAAAACAAGAAGAAACAAATCTTATTTATGCGCGTCAGTATCAATTAGAAAAAGACGTAACACAAACATTAAATGAAATAATTCGTGAACAACAAGGATTTGCATCGTTTAATATTACGTTGAATGAGACGACTTTTAATATTGATTCCATTCAACAACAAATAACAAATTTAACCAATAGTTTGCTTGATAGAAAACCGGCTGATATTCGAGAAATAATTGATCGAATATTAACAAAGAAAATTTATTTAACATCAAATAATTTAGAAGAAAATATTCATGATATTCAAACATTAGTTGAACAAGCTCAAAAAAGTAGTCAAACTGGAAATGAATTAGAAAAAATACGTGATGCGACATTTAAGTTAAACCGAGCAAAAACTATTGAAAATGATCTATCAACTTATGTCAGGTAATTTGTTCGACAATACAAAACAAGAATTTGTTATACTAATAGTCATCTACATTAGTCATAGTCATTTGTAGAATAGTTCAAAATCTCAGATGATTCTATATAACGAATCTTAATAAGGCATAAATATTGAATATGATTACTCAAGACTTATTATGTATACATGTTATATGTTTGATTACAAAAGCTAGAATTTTCGTAGCTAAGAAGTTTCAGATGAAAACAATTTTCTAGCATCACTACAATCCATAACCATTGAAATATCTATTAAGTCCAACAAAATAGTAATTCGATTGAGAATTATGATGGCAATTATTACTTTGTTTTCATATTTCCTAGAGTTAGAGCGACGTTCATAATTCATGATGTTATTGATCGATTTTGTACAATAAATGTGAGCAATTCATATCGATCAGTAAGGCAGCGAACAAAAATAAAACTAATCAAACATACTAAATTAAAAAATCTTGAAATTTTAACCTTCTCTCGATCTTCTTTACTGGCAATCATAGATCTATAGTAACTCTTCATATGAGAAAGACTACGATGATATTTTAAAATATTCAATACTCTGATTTCATTTTATAGATCATATAATGATCAAACAAATGGAATAAAAACACTTGATAATTTTGTTGATAAACTTGATAATGAAACTAATGAATTAAAACTATTAGCTAAAGAAACAAATCGTCGCATAGATGAACTTAAAACAGCTGTTATTCAAGTAAAATGCTCTTTCTCTCGCTTTTTTTTATATCCAATGAATTTATATTTTTCTCTAAACACTTTCTAGACATCAGATTTGCTAGATAAATCTGAACAAAACTTAAATGCAACACGTATACGTTTATTACAATTACAAGGAGCTGAACAAACACTAAATTCGAGTATACGCAATTCTATTGAAGTTATTGCGATTGAAACCGAACGAAATATGAATGAATTTCTGCCGAAATATTTAGACGATCTGACAGAGGTTTTATTTTAATTGAAACTAGTACATCAGATTTTTTTCATTTATACAGGATTTAACTATGCTCAATGCCTATTTTATAAATTACACACGTGATAAACAAGATTTACCAGCAGAAACACGTTCAACTGCTGTTCGAGTACGAACATTAAATACAAATATGAAAGTATTACAACAAAAAATTTCACAATATAGTTTCAAACTAAATAGTAATATTTTAATTTACAAGCACAAAAATAAAGCAAACGAAATTATTTATTTAGATGCCTTAAAAACTTTTGAAACAAGTCGTCAAACAATGCCCAATGTTCAACGCCTTGAACAACTACGTGATACAGCACGTAATACACGTGACTTAATTAAACAGCGAGCTACTCATTATATTGATTGCTATCGAGTAGAACGATAAACTATCTACTTATTGCTTGTTTCCTTTTTCTTTTTTTTCACTTTTTTCTAAAGTAAACTGTCAACCATTGTTAACGATAAATTAGGTTTTTTTGTAAATAAAAATTTTGATGATTCGAACATTCTATAATAGAGTCCTACATCGGATCGGGTTTTCAAACGTGGGACAGCCGCCACTAATCGTAGCGACTATAAAGATCACCATCTACTCTTCCATCAATGTGTGTGTCTGTCACGCACACCAAACCATGCGTGGATGATGGTCTTTACAGTCGTTATGATTAGTGTCGGGTTTGAAAATCCGATCCGATCCAATCCAGAACTCTATTTTATAGAGAAAGAAAGCACACACTCAGTCAAACACTATTGAACAGTAGTTAACTAGTGGACAAAAATAGAAGTTAAAAATATCGGGAAAATAGATTGAACATTTTCGCACATTTATTCGAAAAGCATAGATATGAAGTGAAAGAACTGCAAGGAATATTAAATAGACTTACGCTCTGCAATACATTACATAAATGGTCAAGAATTCAAACGATTAACTGTTTTTACGAGTGAATCCTAAAAAAATAGATAGAAAATTTCGAAATCGATAAAAATCAGTGAAATTACTTCTGTAAATCGATCATGTCAATTAAAATAGAGCAATCTATGGTTCGAGAATATACTTTTAGCAAATAAAAATCTAACTATAGAAACAAATATTAAATCACAAATAATTGTTGTTGTCGAATTTCTCATAACACTTTTTTGTTGAAAATATCAAGCTTTTTAAAACGAATCAAAAGAATTATCTGATAGTCACGAATCATCTAAAAGTAATTTAAGAAGATTTGAGAATTCATTTCAAATAGACCAAAGAAACTTAGTCGATATTAATAATATCTATTGTTATACTGCTTATATTTATTTAGCATAACGGATGCTCAAAATATCGTTTACTTCATAAAAGATCAATAGATACCTTGAATTGTTGAAAAGATATCTTATTGGATATCAAGTTTTATTTTAGCTATCGTTACTTGAATCGCATATGTTATTTTGTATTATTTGTGGAGTAGTCACGAAGAACATTAACCAATGCATAGCAGAGTTGGGCAGAATACTCGAAGTACTCATACTCAGGGGGTCGGTACTCGTACTCGAGAAAGCCTGTACTTGCCCAGCTCTGATGCGTAGAGAATTCTAAAAGATATTTACTAATAAATAAAAACAAAGTGTTTTTTGGGGAAAAACGAAATGAATAAAATTGTAGCTATCTAGTAGAATAAAGTCGAACAGAATGTTGTTGTCTGTAAAAGAAATTTTATTAGAAGAAGCTTTCCAACAAACCCTTATATTTAAGAAGGACACCTATGAACCCAAGAGATGTATCCAATTATAGAAAGATGCGTATCTGAGTTGTACCGTATTTGAAAATTAAGATTTGACAGCTATGATTAAATGCAAATAATTATCACTCCATTGAGTAGGGCTCTGGATGAACTATGATTAAATTGTTCATATATGTCACATGGGCGTTTTCTTTCTGCTCTTGTACGACTAAACATTATACATATATTCGTTTCTGCTGGTGTGCTGGAGAAATGCCGAAAGCAAAATGTCGAAAACAGAAAAAATAAAGATAAAACATCGAAAGGAAAAAAGTTGAAACATACATATTAACGTGGAAAAATGTCGAAAGTGAAAAATAAAAAATAATGATGTCTCCAGTATATGGCGATTCTAATCCCATTTAGTTCATTGTTTTTTCTTATAATTTCACTAGTGTAGAATTTTAGCCAGTATTGATAGGGATGACTAACTATTAATACACGTAAAATGAAAGAGTTGAACGAAGAATTATTATATAACTAAAATTGTACTGTCATGACTGAAGCTTTCGTAATTTTAACTAGTGAAATTCAAGCAAAATCTCCTGCTATTTCATTTATAAATTCAAATAAAGGAAAACCTCTACTAGTTGCCGATGATTATACTTTCAAATTGAATAAAGCAACAACAACTACGAAATATTGGATATGCACTATTAAGGATTGTGCAGCTAAAGTACATACTGATTCAAATAATGGATTGATGAAAAGTGTTGGCAATCATAGTCATCTTCCAGAAACAGAAAAACTTGAGATCCGTGAAACTCGTGAAAAAATAACATTTTTTAAAAACTTTTCACATCCTTAACATTTCAGCTTAATTTCATAAAACAAAACATGCACTATATTATTTACAATGCTCTAAAATATTGACTGACAATGTTTCATGTCAAAAATATTTTTTCGACATTTTTCCTTTCGACATTATGACAGTCAACCTAAAATTCTATCATGATGACTGCAGTTTGCTCATTTTTATCTGGTGAGAATCATTCACCATCTCCAGTTATTTCATTTATTAAGTCACAAAAAGGAAACCCTTTGCTTGTATCAGATAAATATATTTTCAAACTGAATAAAACGACAACAACTAGTAAATATTGGATATGTGTATTTTTCTTTATAACTCTTTTTTTATCTATGATCTATGCTATGATGCTATTGTGATTTCAAGAATAACAATACCTTAGTGCAAATTTTCGATATTTTTTCTTTCGATATTTTTCCATTCGACGTTTTTTCTTTCGGTCTTTCTACGGCACACCTTATTTTTTACTTTTATGCATTCAAATAAACAGTTTGAATTGAAACCTTTTATGATAGATGAGTATCTTTTGTTTTTCTAGAACGAGATGAAAGTCTAAATGAATGTCAACAGGTAGTTATTTTTTCTTTTTTCTTTTTTCTCACATACCGTCATTGAAATATCTCATTTTATTATGTGTACTATGCCAAAGATAGTGAGTACGTGCAGCTACTTTTCATTTATTTTTTGTTTTCAATCGATTCACCAGAGATAAGAATAACATATGAAAACAGAGAGCTCATGCTACATATAATATGAACGGACTTAAAAATAATAAATTAAATCTAAGATATGCTCGTCGATTTTTGACATGCGTTAATTATTTGAGTAAAGAAATTAACTCATATATTGTTGGAAATGTAAAAGAAATGAATAAAAAATAACGATATATTATCTAAAATAGTATAAAGGAGAAAACTCAGTAAACAATAAAAGTGCATGTCTCTCTCTGATTTTGAGTTTGTTAACTTCCTAATTGTTCATTTAGATATTAGGAGTCGATTTTTTTCGATTTTGAAGATTAGGTTTCATTGTNTCTATATACAACTGACTCAAATCTCAATATTCTTGATCTTCTATATCTTTATATTATGTGTTGTTTCTATGAAGACCTTATTTTGCGTTTGAGAACTTCTCTAATGCTTACTTTAGCATCAAATGAAAACAATTTATTTCCTTTAACATACTGCATATATGAGGACGAAAAAAAATATTCTGTTTTTCCTTTTGTTCTTTCAACGATACTGCTCTCATTATACTATATATATATATATAGCATAAAGAAGGTCATGAAAATGATACTATCAAATCTAAGTTGGTTTGTGCTTGATATGAACTTTTATTTAGTTAAATACACTAAGTTCATAAGTAATAAAAGTTATCAGTTTCTGTTGATATTTGAAGGATTTTAATCGAAACGATTAGGATTCCTGTACAAACTATTGATATATGTTTTGAATATTTAAACCCGAAAACAAAATGAATCGACCTATGTATAGATATCAGTAATAAAGTTCTTCAATAACTT
>OENM01001678.1:0-11703 GCA_900239745.1 Rotaria magnacalcarata | reverse complement strand
GCAGTTGCCCCACCCAAAATTTTTATTCTCATAGATGAGATTAGTTCAAATTTTTTTCCAGAGCTGGTATAGACTTTTGTTATTTATTTGTTCTTTTTGCAGTTTTTATGGAGTTTTAAAATGTCTTTACTCTTCAGGATAGCTTTTAACTGAGAAAAGAAGGATTGACTGAAGTTTTATGTTTTCAAATACATTTGTTCCATACTGATTCTTTTGATATGATGTTTCTCTAAAAGAATTTATATCAGCAAAGAATACCAAAAAAATAGTACCTCAATTGCATTTTGTAAAGTTCGTTTATGATAAGTTGGTGATGAATTTTTTGTTTCTTTTGTCACTTTTTTAAGAGTGTAAGTAATAAATATGAAATGAGCAGAATGAACTCAGTAAAAAGTTCTCAGCAAGGTAATCGGAGTATATTAAGAAAATTTAAGCCCATATATTCCTATAGATGCTTCACACATTTAAAAACATTTTTGCCCCTCCAAAAAAAATCACCCTGGCCCGCCAATGATGTTACCTCAAGAAGTTAAATCAGTTAGAACCTCGTTTTTATTTAACTATCATTTTAGATTTTTTTCAGTTTAACAAAAATTGAAAATGACTTCTCTTAATGTCACGAGTAATATTTTTTTATTTTTCGAGCCAACTTTGCTGAACGCTAGCGCTACTTTTTCTGCCGAAAATAAGAATCGCCTCAGGGTTTTGTAGCACAAGTAGCTCAATTAAGATTTTTTAATTTTAATTGCAGCTCTATCAATATGTTTCTTTTCAAAGGAGAACTCATTATTATTCTGACGGAAATTCTATCAGATGTGTGTCGGAAAAGACCCACTCTTGGTAATTATCAAAACTCCACTATTAACGAAAGTGCTTTACTCATCAATTTTCCTG
Organism: Rotaria magnacalcarata; assembly: GCA_900239745.1. Classification (NCBI taxonomy): domain Eukaryota; kingdom Metazoa; phylum Rotifera; class Eurotatoria; order Philodinida; family Philodinidae; genus Rotaria; species Rotaria magnacalcarata. The sequence goes on along the minus strand of OENM01001678.1, from coordinate 10,809 downwards.
AACATAATCTAGTATCATTTTGTTTAAATTGACGAAGCCTATCACATGATACGTAATCTAAAATTGGTAGCTACTTTCATAGTTTTAATTCGATATAAGTTTTTCCATGATTGTCAACTTTCTATATAGAGAATGAGAACAGTATCATTGAAAGAAAATAGAAGAAGAGAAAAAACATTTTTTCGTCCTCATATATGCAGTATGTTAAAGGAAATAAATTGTTTTCATTTGATGTTAAAGTAAGCATTAGAGAAGTTCTCNAACGCAAAATAAGGTCTTCATAGAAACAACACATAATATAAAGATATAGAAGATCAAGAATATTGAGATTTGAGTCAGTTGTATATAGATACAATGAAACCTAATCTTCAAAATCGAAAAAACTCGACTCCTAATATCTAAATGAACAATTAGGAAGTTAACAAACTCAAAATCAGAGAGAGACATGCAATTTCATCGCTTAACGAAGTATTCCTTGAGAAAAAAAAAGATCCATTGTAATAGTAGTGTTACCATTATAATATGAAGATTGAAAGAATCTATTTTCTCATCAAAGTAAGGTTTTAAGTTCTGGAAAAAGCTTTTTATAAATCAATGGAAATAAAGCTCAAGATTGAATCTTTCACTTAAACGGCACATAGTTGAACGCTCTTTTTCGATATTCTTCAGTGATGTTTAGTGCTTCGAAAATAGAAATAAAATAAAATCAAGAAAAGATAAAAACAAAATTGTAGTACCGATCAAATAAAATGAGTATCTAGGAGATTTAGAAATTTGTTGGAAATAATAATTCACAAAAAAGACTTTCTAATCTATTTGGGCATCAATTTCTCTTTCATAATTTTCAATTTTTACTTGTTAATGTCTTTGTGCTCATTGCTTTTTTCTTCTAACAAATTTCCTGTTTAATTTCAACGGTTTTTTGAAGCATCTTACATGGAAATGAAAAAGAATAATATAATGACAAAAATAGGGGAACGTTAATATTCCTACGAAACATATAATCATCATGAATTTGAATAAAACGATTTTTCGATGCTTAGTTTTTTACTAAATTAAAAATGATTTAAAAATTATATTTATCTTATCTATTTGTATCATTACAATTTTGTAATATTACGGAACAGCGAAGCAAAGCACTGTTTTTTTTTATGTGAGATACTATTTATACTATTTATCTAACAAAATCAACGCCTATAAAAAAAACTTTTTGTCGAATATTATATTATCGGATCCGACTCTCGATATGGTTTAATATACGGTGAACAAGGTCCGCTTCTACTATACGTCTCAAGTTTCGAAGAAATATGATGATGATATGTTCTTACCAAAATGACAACTGCATGTCGATGTTGCTAATGATTGTATAATAATTATTTTTCGTGTTTTTAGTTCCTCACTGAATTAGATAAAAATGTTTTGATTATTTTATTATTACTTCAAGATTGCATATAGATGTCGTTGTCTCAAAAAATGCATCAGCTAATTATAATCGTAAGAAAGAAAGAATCGATTTCGAACTACTATATCTACTACTCACAAACATACTATAGGTGTGTCGCTATTTGTTGATCGTCCCTTTTAAACACAGAATAAATATTTACTTATTTACTAGTGAAATTTTATCAATAGCTGAAAGAAATTTATACAAACAATGACTTACTCGTCTCCAAGCTTCATTTTCGATATAGGTATAAGCAAAATAATATGTATATTATGTATATTTTATCATTACTCGTTGTTAGGTAAAACCAATTGTTACATACCAGACGCACTATGTTCCTTATTTTGGTTTTGTCTGTTAGTTTGCCAAAAAATAAGGAGTAACATATTACAAATACGGTTGACTAAGACTTAGTACTTTTGTTTTTTATGAATTTTTTATTTGTTCTTCCTTTTATTCGAATATTTTCCAATAATTTTGTAACTTATTCTTCTCTCTATGATTTAGATAATATTACCAAGAAAACAAAAACAAAGATAGAACAACATTAACTTTGCTGATTTCAACTGAATGATATAACAAATAAATTTCTTTTTCTGTTTGGTAAGTTTACACAAATATGTCTATGTGCATGCATACATTTTTTAGCCATGCGCTTCGTCATCAAAAACCAAAAATAAAACGAAACATACTGTCTTAAGCATAGTTTAATCATAATCCAATAAAGAAAACTTTTTTTCATGCGTCCTTGAATCATAAAATATGACAGTCTATTTGACTCCTTTCATGGAAATTTTGCCTTTAATGAAAGAACGAATCAAAGAGCGAAAGAAAAAATTAAAATCTTTTGTCATGTTTATCTAAAGTCAACAAAAGACGAAAAGGATCCTCAAAGTACAATTAATTTTCAGTCGAATCATTGTAGTATGCGATGAGAAAAAAAAGTAAAAAGAAACAAAAAGGAGTTAAAAACGAAATCGGTCGAGTACAATGTTAGAAACTATGCATGCACCTCATAAGAAAGAGAAAATAAAAAACATGTTATCGCATGATTTGTCTTTTGAGTACAAACTTCACCTTTGATCGTAAACGTAGAACAAGTACTTTTGCTTATTCATAGACTGATACAATTACAACTTAAATTTGTTTTTTCAGTTGACTTATCAGTTAGACATCAAGAATCATTATGATCATACATATGTATGCACAAGAACACATTTAAAAAAAAAGAATTTTCTTAGTTACATAATTTCAATGATATCTGTTCAACATATTTGCTTGATAATCTAGTTACATAAATTCTGTTTTTTTTTCTTTTTGAAAGAATGTCCTAATTGTAATAATGAAGACAGATGTAAAATAGGCTTTTTTCATTACTATTGATTAATTAGCTCATTTGAGATATTCATTTTTTGTAAAATAAACCAAACATTTGACGTCTAATTTTATAACAAATGATTTTTACTTTTTCATTATTCAATATAAAACTATTAATATTGATACATTGAATAGCCAGCCTTTAGGTGATAAAATTCTTTAATATCTAGGAGAAGGCTAAATATAATCTTTTAATATTAATCGAAATACATTTTTATTAGAATGCTGTTAAAGAAAAATTATAAAAGAGAAATAAATATATTACGATGGAATAATGTTTATCATCCGTTATCAAAGTTGTTTATTAATCAATTTAATTCCAAAATTAAATAATACTTCTACGATCTGCTACGTGCAGCTTTTTTTATATCGTTCCTTCACATATACAGACTTAATAGTATATTAAAATTTTTTGTTACATTTTTCAATTCACGGTTCACTCTTTTAAGTGATAAAAAATCCTTTTTTTCTTCGGATAAGTTTATTGTTAACTAAGAATAAAAGAAGTCCTTGTCTTTTCCGTAACAAGCTATAAATAAAGAATATATATTGCCAGGTACTTTAATGGGTCATGCCGACGTCAACATAAACTCTGTCGTGATTATTAATTGAACTTCGTTTCACAGTTTCTCGTTCTTCTACTTCTTTTTCTCTAGCAAAGAAAAAGTATTCATGAAAGCATAGCTCAGGAAAAAAATCTTCAAAGTTGATTGTCGATAAATGCATGGATATATTTATTTATCTTTTACTTATGTTCAGTCACCTTTTATGATATAAATACGATATGGTGTATATATTTTCTTTTTTTTTTGTGCAAAACAAAACGCCCAATTCGTTATTTCGACTGAGAAAAAGAGTCATCAGTAAGCATAGAAAGGTAAAAAAATAAACACAAAATGTATTACTCGCAGCAATGAAAATTGCAAAAAAATGGTTGATAGATTGTTATTTTCTTTTCTTTTGTACTTTTTACATATTCAGCACTCATCATGCATCTACGACTTCTATGATTGTAATAAAGTAGGGCAGGAACGAAAAAGTACCCGACATTAGAAAATAACCTTAGTGCTTTTTTTCTTTCCGTTCTTTTAGCCTTCTAGCCAAATGGGTCTTATCTTGGATATGACCATGCCTACTGATTGTGTCGCCTGTAACTGTAAAATACAATTATGTAGACACTCATGCTTGTAATACGAACCTTAAAAATATTCTCTGACTAGACCAAAATGATCGACATTTCAATAGGTTTTCTAAATTCTACTATTCATACTTATTTCAAGTTAAAATTATCAACGAATATAAATGATTTTTTTCCTTTTTTTTGTTATTTTCTTTTTTCTTCTAATTATTTTGTTACATCGTAGTATTTTTTATGGCTAATTATTACATATCAAATATGATATTTCGTATATACTTTATTCTTCATCATTCGTGAATAAAGTATTCTATGAAAAGCAAACATTTCGACGCATGTAGAAGTACTCGAACTCTAATTATGTCCTGACCTAAACATTTTTCGCTCTGTTTTTTTTCTATCATATTTGTTTTTCTTATTTTTCTATGAGTACTCATGCCTTTCTTTTTTTAGTTTTTTACTCATTCTTTTGCTACTGTTCGCTTCTACATCAGTGCTTTAATTTCTGTTTTATCTTCCTGTAATTCTCTTCTTTCCGTCATTTACTGACTGCAGCATCTTTTTCTTCAGAATATATCCATCTATTTGTCCTTAGTGACACCAATGTTTTAAAGCCCAATCTCATGTTCATAATCATCATTCTATTATAGAATTATCTTCTCAAATATTGTCATTTACGTTTTAATCATTTGAATAGATAGCTATATTAGTATAGAAAGTACAAAGTAAAATAAAATGTTTATGTCGTTACCATTAAGTATCGACAATCGTTCTCATCATTCATCACAATCCAATGGCTTATATAGAACAAGGTGCGATATTCTTTTTAAACAAAACATCAGCATTGTAACTGACAGTTCCGATCTTTTAATTTTTTTCATTAATATATCAATATTTATTTTTAATTTAATATTTAAATTTATCTTGTTTTTTTTATTAGTTTTTATTCCACATCAAAACGGCATTCACCCGATGATGAACAAGTTGCAGAAAATAAATCTCATTACGACATAAAACTTGGTATAAAACGACGTTCAATTGGTTCATCTCCATCTTCACTGTCATTCAAAATGCAAAAACAAACAACACATGAAACAGATGTTGGCATGACTGGTCGCCTTTGTAGTGTATGCGGAGATATAAGCACTGGTAGATATTATTTTTTTATTTAAAATAAACAATTATTAAAAAAGCATTCGTTGTTAGGAATACATTTTGGTGGTAACAGCTGTGAAAGTTGCAAAGCTTTTTTTCGTCGATCGGTTCAATGTCTTCGTTTTCAAAATTATAAATGTTCAAATGAAGGTAAAATAATAGAATTTGCTTTTGCTTTATCTAGACTTATATAAACGGATAAGATGATTTTTCCATCTATTTAATAATTCATGTAATTATTACTCTCTTTCACTCAGAAAATACTTAATTCGTGACTTTCTCTAATAGAATAGTAGTGACGGTGGATAAAAGCGAAGCGAAAACCTATATTTTTACATATAGTGCGAGTAATAAGTTCTTCGCCCTTGTATGTGTGTGTAATAAAATAACAGAAAAAAATCCAATAGTACATTTATGTCGTGAAATCTAATGGCAAAACAACAAGAATGTTTATTTTTGAAAAAGAATCCGATAAACCTGTCTACGTATGCTGTTTCGTTTTTATTAATGAATATAAAAATTATTTTCTCAATAGATATTTCAATATAAAAATAAAATTGAATTAATTTTTATATACGTGACTATTTATACAGAAAAAGATATATGTCTACTTCTTGATACTTTTCAGTATTTCATTATTTTCATGGATTGCTAAACACACCTCCTCTGCTGTAGAATATTATATTTAATTCACATTCCTATGAGAAAGAATGAAAAAAAATAAAATAAAGATGTACTAACAAAGTATTTTACTTTAGAACAATGTCCAGTGAATACTTCAACACGCAAAGTCTGTCAGTTTTGTCGCTATGCGAAATGTACAGCGATTGGTATGAAGCCGAAATGGTAAGAAGAAAAATACAAAGAAAATTTTGTCTAGAAAATTTCTCATTAATATAAATAGGGTTTTGTCGGATCAAGAACGTGAAGAAAAATATGGTTCGAGACGAAAACGTTTCCGTGAAAATCGTACAAGTGAAGAAGATCCAGATATTTTTAAATTTTTAATCAAAGAAGAAAAACTACTCATTGAAGATATTGCACATGCATTATATCAATCTCGAGCGTACGTATTGTCTCTATTTTGATTAGGAAATGAGGTCCTCAAGTACGTTATCTATGTCACTATTGATTATATATCAGAAGAAAAATATTATCAAAAGTCATAATCTCTAATGTTTTCATTCCGGTTAAGCAGTACGAGTATAGGTCACACAAAAATGAAAAAGAATCAATTCTAATAATTTTCTTTTTTTAAAAACTTTAGAACGTATCCATTACATTTTCCAAGTCCGTCAACACTATTAGGAGCTTTCTCAAGTTCATCAGCATCGTCATCTGATAATACAACTGCTCAATCACCAAATAACGAAAAGCCACCAAGTGCACCTGCTAATCTTCTTATTGTACCAATTCAACGCCTTGTTTTGTTTGCAAGAATGCTCAAAGATTTTGATTTATTTTCTGAAGACGATAAAGTTAGTTTACTTAAAGGTTCAGCTATTGAAATCATGGTTTGTTCGTCAAATACATTATTTAATCCAAAAACTCATACATTTACAAATTATTTATCCCGTGATCAACGTGCTGTTGTTGATGATCAAGTCTTACCATTAGATTCATTACTAATCAGAGTATGGGGTGAAGAAACATTTAATCACACAAGAAGCTTTTTAATATCAATGTGTAATTTACATGTTGATGAAGTAACATCAACACTATTAGTGCCAGTTATTTTATTTTCACCTGATCGTTTAAATATCAATGATCTTACTTTAGTTAAACGTTTACAAGAAAAATATGTAACACTTCTACGTAAATATATGAATTGGCGTTATGGTATCGAACAAACAGATAGTATTTATCCGAAACTTTTACTTCAAATTGTTAATCTCCGGTCATTAAGTTTAGCACATGGTGAAATTATTCAAAAATTTATGACTACATCAAGTGTTAATCCACTTGTACAAGAAGTTACTATTAAACCAGAAATGTTGACTAAGTCATATAGAGAAAAAAATGGTAAGAAAATAAAATAAAATTTAAATGATATTTATTTTATTTTTCAAGATTCATTATCATCGTCGCCAGCTGATATTCAAATCACAGATTTTGACAAAACTCCATCTAATGACACAGAAAGTAATAATGGTTCAGATGAAGATGATTTTATAAGGAAAAAACATCGTTCGTCAGTCGATGACAGTCTTGATTATGAAAATGAAGATCTAGATGAAACAAATCCACGTAATATATGGAGGAAAAAACGAAAATTGTCGAACAACGATCAAATTTCATCTGTGATACAAACAGACATAAAAAACACTGAACAAACTAATTCTAACAAAAATCAAATGAAAACTACTAATGATTTTACACATGATGATAAATATCTACAAACGAATCGTTTACCTATGAAACCGCATGATCATCAAGTACCAGCTATGATGTCTGTACAACATGACGATCTAATGGCAATGTCTAATAAGTCAGCCATTCAATGAAACGAGAGTTTGTTTTTCTATTTTGTTCTTTTCTTTTCTTTTTTTAGTCAATTTTCTATTCCAAATCAATTTCAACAATCACCATTAAGAAAACAATCTTTAGCAATAAATCCTCATCCAATACCACAATATCAACCAATCTATCGAGTACATTCATCGTCAACAAATGATCTTTCATCACATGATTATCGTTCACACCGTAAGCTTGATGTCAAAATAAATAGTTCAATGTGAGAAGAAAAAAAAACATTTTATTAATATTTTTAGCAAATGAAATTTATAACGCGACAATGCTACCAACAGGAGGACAATTTTACGATGAACACACTTACGAAGATTATCGTCATCATTATGCCCGCATATCGGCTGCTAATTATCAACAACAACAAAATGAACAACAATTACTACTTCTTTCATTAGGTAAAGTCAAAAAATACAAATACAGTTAAACATTTTTATGTATCTTGTAGCAAATACTCAAAATCAAACACAACCAATTCCATCTCTACCTAACCATGTTGCAAATCATCAATCTCAATCATCAACTTGTTTACCACCACGATCAACACTTGATGAAGATGAACAACAATTGCTCAATGCTATTCATGCTCACCCAAATAAACGTGATCTTGTACTCAATCTTTTACGTCAAATGAATCAATCACCATCTTTAACACCATCATCTATTCAACAACAACAACAACAACAACAAACGAATCCATATTATAAACATCATCAATAAGAACAACATTATTTTAATTTATCAGCGAATTATAAACCGTATAGAATTCATTCATATTTTCGATATAATAATGAATCATCGAACTTTTTATTTCCAAAGATTTGTATATATTGAACATTATTTTTCTTTTTTTTTGAACATCTGAAAGCGATCATTATGTTTTTTTGATCTATAATCTGAACTCAGTATCAGATTCCGGTCAGTCAGAGTTCCGATGAAAACAAAAATAAATTCCAATTACATTAGTAGTTTATGTGTTGATTAAGTAAAATTATTTGCTTCTTAAAAATCATTTTAAAATGTTATTTTCAATGAATAATATTTATCGAAATATTCTATTCTGTAATTTGTTTCTGATGTTTCTTTTTAAAGCTGAACAATAGTGGCTTTGTTTCATTTAGTTTTTTTTTTCTTTTTTTCTGGCTATTGTCTAGTAATGTTATATGTCTTACGTTCAGTGTTTTCTCAAAATGCTTTTTCTCAAGATGTTTACGTATTTTTGTTTTGTTTACTATTGAAATATTTTTATTTTCCTGACTTAGTTGAATTTAACATTTATGCCTGTGTTGTTTCATGTGATTATACTTATGACTGATTCACATGATGAAGCCTAGTTTTCTCCCTCTCTCTCTTTCATTCATTTGCCACTATCAGATTGAAAGTTTCAATTGATGTGAGTAAAAACAAAACATTTGAACAGAACCATCAACTTAAAGTCTCTATTATCTACATGACAATACTGCCAGTTAAAATAAGAAAAAGAGAAAAGATTCAAATAGAATAATACTTTTTGATAAGGAAACACAAGATCTTCCACGTTATAGAGCTTGTCTTTGACGGAAGTTTTTGAGGGACTATTTTCTTTTCAAGTGTTACTCTGTCGGAAGCGCAATACTACGAGTAAAATCATCCTTAATATCATTGAATCAAGGAAAAAAATTATGACAAAAGAGAATGAGTTTCTTAAATTATTCAAACTAATTATTTATCAATTGAAGAAAATAATCATCAAAATCGACTCATCGCACAGTTGTGTAATTTCAATATACAGCGCATATTCTGATTTTTGTAAAAATTCTGTTTTTAAATATAGTTTCTATAAGTGTACAATTCATATTTGGATGAATATTAGCAAATTCTTGTTGATCGACTACTGACTGCACGAACTTTGATCTTTAATTACTAAAAATAAATCACATCAAACTAAAATGTTAACTAATGATATTCTTTTTTATAATTGAAAAATCAACGTTAGACACATTTTTATTCATATAAAAATTCTTGAAGCAATTATTTTTAATAATTCTATCGTATTCAAAGCACGTTTTAACATAGAGGAGTACATTTTTCTATTTTTAATATTCCATGAAAATTGTTCTACTTTAATTTTATTAATACACTGTGGATATAATTCTAACATATCAAAACTCATAAATAACAATTCTTGTTTGAAACTAACGTTCTATTAGAAAAGTCAATGTATGTCATGATAATTTCAGATGTGGTTTTAAAATACAAGTGATGAATGATCATATTTATATCGACCGTAGTGGTACAAGTACCTCGTACATTTTTGTCACACTCAAGGTTAAGTTATATGTTAAGCGGCGCAAAAAAAACATGTTATGCAAGGTCACATTCTATATATTATTCACTTGATAAAAACACATGCCACGAAGTCTGAATAATGTTCTAATAGAAAGACATATTTTTATATTCTATAAAGAGGAATAAAATCAATAGTATCAAGAATACAACGAATCATTTTCTTCAATTTTTTGAAAGATCATGCCGACAATGTACTTTTGATTGCATCATATATTTCGTGAATAATCGATTTTAAGTTTAATACTTGAAATGATTCAAAAGTGAAAAGTTCATCGTATAATGAATGCAAATTTTTATAAAGCTATTTTGATTTTGATAGTTGAAGTATAACTTGAATTGATTGAGAAAATCGAATGTAGAAGAAATATTCCACGATAAACTAAAACAAAATATTAAACTTCTTAAATTCTATCGTCGATAACTTTCAAACTCATAGTTTGGCTATAAGTTCGGCTTAAATGAACTAGAAAAATTTCAAAAGAAACTCAAACTTATATAATATTAAAAAGTCAGGCAGATAGCCGTTTCAGTCAATTTCCAATCTCTTAGCAAACTTCTATTAAAAATTATGAAATTTTAATCTCTGACTTTGCCACATAGACAGGATTTACAGTCATTAGCATATATTGTAAAATTTGAAGTTCAAATCAGTGTATTTTTCTTATAGTAGTAAATATCACGCTGAAATCCATGGTGTGATCCCTAAATGATCCATCAGATAGATTATGTTTGTTTCCAACATAGGATGAATTGGAATGATATACTCTTTATTGCTTCGTAACTCATAGTCTCTAATATACTAGAAAAGAAAGTTCATGTGGAGTCATTACTCTCTATTTTTTGT
>OENM01001677.1:0-28814 GCA_900239745.1 Rotaria magnacalcarata | reverse complement strand
CAAGCGAATGGTTCAGCCTTTATAAGAAATAAAGGAATTTTCGGAGCTCTTACTGTGATATTTGTAATCAGTACCATTAAATCTACAATGACATCTGGTTTGGGCTCGTGATAAAACAAGTTTTTTTTCGATGATACTTCTGGGGTACCCCAGGCAAAAAATTCGTCAATGTCGATTTTTGGGAAACGAAGTTGAAAAAAGTGATCAAGAATTACTCCTAAATAATAAATGATAGAAATAATTCAAATCTGAGAGGGGGCGCAAAACGGCATAATCCACCCTCCTCCTTTTATCGAAAATAATGTATTTCTCAAAAAACAATTTTTACCAAAAACAAATTGCTTAAAAAATTCTTAAAAGCCGATGCCAGATTCGAGTTCCCCGATCTTGACAACCTTCGGTCAAGCTTTACCAAAATCAATTCTTGCTCAAAAAAAAATATTTTGATCAAAAAAGCATCCGGTAAAAAGTATCTAAAAATTGATGCCAGATTCAAGTTTTTCGACCTCGAAAACCTACAGTCAAACGGATTCCAGCAACTATTCTGAGCATTTCGTGAAGCTGTTGCATCTACTTTTCTATTGGATGGAAGCACATGGAAGTAAGATAGGAGTACAATGGAGTACAAGGAAGTACGAGGGAGTATGAGGGAAGTACGAGGGAGTATGAGGGAAGTACGAGGGAGTACGAGGGAAGTGCAAGGGAGTACGAGGGAAGTATAAGGGAGTACGAGGGAAGTACAAGAGAAGTACAGGGGAGTACAAAGGGAGTACGGAAGTCGCGCTTTTTCCCCTTGATCGAAATAAAAGGACAGAATATCTATTCTACTAATACACTAAGTACGATAAGTGAACCACGTATAGACCACAGAACTTTTTTTTATTATGGAAATATTTCAAAAAGATGGAGCTCGTAGCATAGTTTTGTTCTAAACTAGATTATCTATGAATTCTTCAAATACCATAAATATGATTTAATAAATGTTGATATGAAAATTTAAAATGTTGCCAATTTGAATTGTTTTAAAAAGCAATTACAAACAGCAACATATCGATATTTAATAGTTTATTCTCGACCAGTATATATGGAAGTAATATGATAGAATAATAAAAGAGGAGAGTAATGGGTAAAAACATACCAAAGAATTAAACAATATTCGTTTCTATTGCTGTTTAAAAATTGAAGTGCATCTGATTACGTTTGTAGATGATAAAATGTATTTCAAAAAATCTCAACTTTAAGATCCATAAATTTTTTGATTCATGTGTAGTAAAATGATTGTAATCACATAAAGTTCCGTTGTGTTGTTCGGTTACAATGCTGTTGCTTTCTACATAAAATTCAATAAGCTCATAACTGCCTGCTAATTCATATTCTTCAATTATTATACAAAAGCTTGTTGTCATGGTAATATTTTCAAATTTTAGAAAAATATATCAATGACTATGCAATCATTATTCAATGATCATTATTTGAGTCAAATCGATGATGATTTAACTACTATAACTGATTTTGATTTATTAAAATTGCAATTGCTACGTCAACGGAAAAAATTATTTTCTTTTGTTGAGTTATTGATAAAAACTGAATTGTCATATGAAAATATTGTTCAGCGCATTGATTATGAAAATCTCTTCGATAAACAGAATCAATTGACTAGAGAACATAATTTACTTACAAATGAATATCAACATTTAGGACAAACTTGTTTATATTTAATTAATAAAACACATGATTTAATTGATGAACGAAATAAATATTACAATGAGTGGCAACGAAATAAATCTCTATTAACACCCAGACCTGATTGGGATAAAGTATCAAATGTAATCGATGGGGGAAAAGAGCGATGGAAAATTTTATCATATGGAAAATCAAGCGAACAATTAGTTGATGCATTAATTCAAGAGATTATGCATGGAAATCAAAGTGAATCGAAAAACGAAATAGAGTACTTTGATGCACTTGGTGACGATATATCAATTTTATCTTTTTTACGTATGCCAACAAGTAATCGAATATTTAATAGACGAATGAGACAACACATGACAGAAATTTTAATCCAAGAAATTTGGTAAGAATTTTATTTAAATCAATACAGATTTTTACACATTAAATATCTCAAAGCATTTTAATATATTCATAACTTCTAATTTCATTGTAAATAGAATAGGCAAACGATAAGAACTGTAATTGCTTTTAGAGAAGCTTCTCTAATAAAAAAAATAAATGAATGAATAATTCATGTAAATGACTTCGAATTACGAAAACTGACATTCTTCAAAAGAAAACTATCTTGTGGAGCATCACTGATTACCAAATAGAGCCTCTACTAGAAGTTCAGGAAAGAAATTGAGATCGACAAAATCTTGTGAAAAAGTCATGACCTTGAAATAAAAACATGTTTATGTAGGACGGACAAAATTAAAGAATCTAGAGATAAACTATTTGAAAATTTGACTTATACGCATCAACTTCATTCACCAGAGCCATCATACTCTCCATTTTTATCAATTCAACAAACGATATCTACTTCGCCTGATAATAATAATAATTCAAAACTGCATAATAAAACATTAGCCGATCATGTAGCCGACTATTTCGAAGAAAGATTTCGTTCTCATGCAATGGCTATCGAAATGGGATACAATTTACATGATGCATGTCAACGGTATCGTAATTCTGAACGTATTAATTTATTTTGGGGCATTTTAACTGGACAAATAGAAGAAATGGTTTATCATCATCAAATGAGATCTATAAGTCAATTATTACAATATCTAATCAAAATGAAAACCTTGTATTCATTTCAACAAGAATCAATCTCATCAAAAGCTCGAGAAGCCATTGTTAGTGAACCAAATTCACCTCTTCCAGTTAAAGTTAATTATCGATTGTCACTATTTTCTATGAAACAATATCAAGAATCAGCAGGTATACATAACTTCGGTTTTTCTCGAATCAATCTATGTTAACTCTAAATTACACGATCGATTACGTATATCAATAGCATTCAATATGTTTTGAAGAAAATCGAGCAAGAGAAAAATATGCTAACACTGAAGATCATAAGAGATTTTCATAAGACTGAAATGTCCTTGAATTTCTCTCTCTCTCTCTGATGGTTTCTATGTAATTTAGAGTGAATAAAATGCTAGCATAAGACATACCTTGTACTCATAGTTAAGTGATTCTTCGATTTGGCATGTACCATCGTAAATCACCTATCGTCAACTGCTTCACAGCAGAAAATTTTAGAGCATAATAAGGATTTAAATTCTCATCAACGAAAACTTAAGGTAAATCGTATGCACACTTTATTTTCTTATTGATATTAATCATCCGGATTCAAATTTAAAAATCTGCTTTTTAGTTATGCATAATAAACTTGTAATGACCGAAGAACAATTCTTCGAATCATTAAATAATTTTTATACAGATAAAACTTCATTACAAATCGATGAATTATTTCAATCTGCTAAACAAGATCTTCAATATCCAAAAGAATCCATAGCATTTAGTTTATTATTTATGCAGGATGATGAAGGTCGTTTCGGTAAATTTCTGTCCACATTAATTAGACAGATAAATCAAGAGAAACTGTCATATGTTGAACAACTTAAACCAATTCTTCTTGGCTATTCATTAATAAGTGTATCACAGTTTAGTCGTGCTATTCATATGATTGATGCAAATATAAGTCAAAATGAATTAAATCGATATATTCAATGGGTTTTTTCAATAAAAGATTTTCATTCATCACAACAAGTAAAACCTTTAGATTTAGAAGATTTATTAAGACGTTTAGAAAACTGTGCCTGTTTTAAACATTAAAGACTATCATTATACAAATAAATCTATGAAAAAGAAAAAGTATTCATAGAAAAAAAAAGAAAAAAATGTTCCTACAAATGACGCATATCATTTTCTAAATTGTAAAGTTTTGATTTCAAATGATTCAATTCGCCTTGCATTTCTTTTGAACGTACAGCTGTTTCTTTCACATGTTGAAGAACATCAATTTCATCAGAATTACCAGTTAAACCAACAGTTACCTAAGAAAAATAAATAAGCTATGTTTTTTTTTCTCTAAAAAAATAACTTACGCGAAATAATTGTTTTTCAACATATTTCAATTTTTGTCGTAACATTTTAATGTCAGTTTTAAAGCCTTCTATTTCCATATTTCGACGACGTTCTAAGTCTTTAAAACGTTCATTGGATAATACTAATCGTTGACCGATTTTTTCTGATCGATCCTTTAAGAAAAAAATTCAAGCATAAATATTCAATGATGAGAAAGTTTCTAGAAAACTAAATGAAATAATTTTCAAGTCTCAAAAAGAGTTGCACTCTATAAATCCCATGTAACAAAGCAGAAAACGAAACATCGGAAAATTCTCTTCAAAATTCGATTGAAATTTATAGCTCAATAAATGATCTAGAAACTTCATGTCTGTAGATCATCTATCGAATATTTAGCAACATGACAAGCGAATCCCTTTATTTTATATGAGAAAATATTTTTAGAAAAGAACTAACCTTATATATTTCTCGTGTAACATCGCCTTCTTCTCGTATTTTGCACAACTGTTCTTCTAATGATAAAACTTGATTTCGATACATTTCTGCAAGTTTATGCGTTTGAACATGTTGTTGTTCAAGTGCTTGAATTTCATCTTCGTATTTCTTTTTTTCTTCTTCAAAATAAGCATTTTCTTGTAAGAGAATTGATGCTGATGAAGATGTATTTTGCATGTAGTTTGATGGATTTAGAAAGAGAATTTCATCTTCTTTTCTTTGTTCATGTGCAGCTGTTTTATCAAGTTCTTGTAATAAGTGATCTTTTTCATTTAACCATTGTTTTTCAGCATTGCGTAAATCAAATTTTGATTCAATCACATCTTTCGTTGATTCATGAAGAAGATTTTGCATTTGAACAATCCTTTGAAGAAAAAAACAATTAGAAATTTTTTTGTAGTTTTTCAAAAAAATTTCAAATTATATTTGCTATTACTAATCACAGAGCAACTGTTTTGTTTTATGAAATAAATTCTTTTTCTCAATTCTCTAGATGAGATAGAGACGAAATATTATAAGTTAAGAAAATATTCTATCATGGGAACTACTTGTTGATTTCTCACAAGCTGATTTTGATACACGATAAACATTATTAAAAGCATTTTTCTGATTTCATACAATAGAGAAAATATTTTCGAACAAACCAAGAAACATTTTTAGCTAATTTTCAACAAACGTTGCTCAATCTATTACAAGACTAGCTACTACTTTTTGGAGGGTGTTTAAAAAGAGAAGTAAAATGAACATACTTTTCCTGTGCTTGTTTAAGACGTTCTTCATCCCGTTTTCTTTGTACGTCATATTCTTCAACACGAACACGGCGATCTTCTAGTAAAGATTCAATTTGGTCTTTAGCTAATTTAGTTTGTTCTTCAAGTTGAGCTTGAAGCGCTTCGATTTGTAATAGAAGTGTTTCATTATCACGTATTTGGGATGCATTATTTGACGATTTTTTTTCGACTAGATCTTCTATTTTGATACAAAAAAGACAACAAGAAATATCACTGAATTTCTGTCAATATTTCTGAATGCAAATTTAAATGAACGTACTTTTCTGAGAATTAGATGGACGTTGTTCATTAATAACAACAGGTGAAATTTTTTGTGGAACAATACCAGTTCCTGGTGGTTCCTTAATGAAATAAGTTATTTCTTCTTCAGTGACACCACAGAGATTTAATAGACGATTGATTTTTTTACGATCTTGCAATTCTTGAATCTAAATTAGAATTTTAATGAAAAAAATTCGAAATGTTTCAGTCTATGATTAGTTAACATACTTTGAGTCGATCATTTTCAGCATAAAGACGTAGAACTTGTTCACGTTCTTGAAATAAATATATTTGTAGATCACTTATAGCCTTTTGTAGTTCAACTATTTCATTTTCACGCTTACGTAATTCCCATTCCAATTTATGCTACAAAACAAAGTCGTAATCGATTGATGAACTCCGAAGTTTAAATAGACGAAAGTCTCTGTTGTACTTTTTCATTGTAAAAATATTATAGTTTCTCATAACTTATCTTCTGAGATCTAAATATTGAAGAGTTGCTCATGTGAAAATATCTACATTCAGTAAGATCTACCGGGTTAGAACGAACTTGTGAATCAACAAAAAGCTTCGTTATCATTTCATTTCAAATACAAATATTTCCCATAAACTTTTATCAGTTGAATTCAACATATTTTTCTATATAGTAAAATGTATATAAAATAAATACCTTTTCTTCAACTGCAACTTTGCATCGATCAAGTTTTAGAAGAATATCATCTCGTTCGTTATCATATTGTGCGAGTTTTCGTCGATAAAATTCTAATAATTCTCTTGATGGACGTAAATATCCTTGAATATAAAAAACAAACGTAAAAAACACGAGTTCAATCATTTAACAAACCAAGTCGTTCTTCAATTGTGGGTATTCCTGATCCATTTTTGATGGTTACTTTTTTTGTTGACTTTGTTACTGCTGATCCAGGATGAGAATTAGTTTGTTTTTCTGATGTTGGTCGAGGCATTGGTAAAAAAAGAACAAGAAACAGAATTAAAAAAGAATTGAACAGATCAGCGATTGGTATTCATTCTTGAATAGAATGTCATGGAAACGGAACAGTAAAAACATATGTTATAGAAACAAAAGAGTCTAACAGAAATAAATATCGAATCAAAATTAAATTCTTTTATCTATTAGTAAAAGTTAAAAATCATTTTCTTTTACATTAGCAATGAGCGACCTCTCCATTATGATTGGTTAGAAAACAACTAGCCTGACTCATGACCTGTATGAAATGTGTGAATGTGAAAAAAGAAAAGAGAAAGAAGGAGAGACAAAAATAGGTGAAATTTTTCATTCTCTCACGAGTTATTTGAAGATAAAATGATGAACGGTTACTACAATCCCATTGACAATGGATTAAATGAAGCACGTAGAATAGTCAGTCAAATGGGTGCTGAGGATTTAAAACGATTAATGAATAATGAGGATGAAGTCACAAAACTTGTACGAAATTTACCTGAAGTATGTCAAAATTGATTGTAAATTTCATCATATTAAATTTTTCTATTAGATTCAACAAATGGAAACTATTAAAGAAAGTTTGAAAGAACGTATTAAACTTTTAGCTATGCGTAATCTTGAACAAGAACCAATACTTATTCATGAAAAACAAAAACTTGCTCAACTACATGATGAACTTCGTCAAGCAAAAGAAAAGCATGACAGTATACGAGGAGAATATGGTAAAGTGAAAATTAGAAATTGATTCTATTTTTGAAATTATATTTGTGTTGATAGACAATCAAACTGGTGACACAAGTCCAGCAATGATTTATGCGTTATTAAAAACAGCTGCATCGGATCTTGATCAATCAACAGAAGTATGTAAAAGTTGAATGGACCTTCGATTCAGAATAGGAAAAATAACGAATAGTTTCGTATCAGATAGTCTTTCGAATGCAATGAAATGTAATGTTTTAGCTTAGAGACTTTTCAATGAACTGATGATTTTGAAGAATTGCTATCCAAATCTCGAAAAACAGAATCCAGAAAAAAAGGGAAATTTCGAACATAAAAACTCGAATTTAGCTGCATCACATTTTCGAAAAGGGAACCTTGACACATTTCTTCTCATCCTACGATCGCTTAGTGAATTGAAAATAGATATTATTATGACTGGTCTCCTTTAGCTTGTTTTTAATCTCCCCGAGCGGTTTTTGTTCAAGAGCAATGCTTGTTTCTCATCTCTGTTGTGTACATAATTCGTATCGCACAATCTAACTTCATTCGTCGTGCCTTGTCCTTGTCGACCGTTTCAAAAATATCATCTCCTGAGAGTGTAGATAGGATGCCAGTATGAGGAGAAGATCAACACCCGCACTCAGGGATATAAATAGGATGAAAGGGGATGGGCAACCACCCTGTTTTTCCAAATTTTGTTATATATGTTCAATAAGATCGAAAAAACTGTTTTCAGGTGTATTTTAGTGACGCATCTGTACGAACAAAGACGTTACGTTCCCCCGCTTCAAGATTTTAAAGTGTTGGGTGGGAGCGCTACGCCTCTGCTCACACCCACACTCTTGTTCACATGTCATCTTATAATTATAGTCATATCTACCATGAACGGCATAGTTATTCAACATTTCGTTCCTTGATATTTTAATTTTTTGAAAATTTTCGTATCGATAACTCATTTTTTCGAGATTTTTGATTTCTTACACGCGAGTTTTCGAGATACGAATATTTCGAAATTATTCTATTCGAAATTTTTTCTTCGAGATTTGGACACAATACCATTTTGAATAGAATCAAAGATTTTGTTCGTAATTCAAATTAGAACTAACTGCTTTTATGTTTAAAAACTAGAAATGCTTTCTCTTATTGAAACGGATTATTACTTAGATGATGAGCTTCATGTTGTCTATGATAAATAATATTTGAAATGAGAATTTATTTTGCTTTTTTGTAATTTTAGGAAACTGCTGAATACTTTTTTAATGTTAAAAGAACAGAAGACGAAGTCACAGAATTTGAACGTCGTTTTAATGAAGATCGAAAACGAGCACATGAACTCAAAATAAAAGCTGACAAATTTAATGAATTAATACAAAGGTCCCAACCAACAAGTTATTTGAACTCTAATCAACACATGCGTACTGGTGGTTATCAATAAATGACAACGAATATCTCGATTTATTTATTTGCTTCATTGTCTAGTATTTTAATAAAAAAACGAACCATATGAATGTATTACTGTATTATCGGAAACTTGCTTTGTTTTAATATTTTGTCGGGAGCACATGTTAATTGTGACTATCCGCTGAATGTAATGTGATCACATCTTTCAATTTATTTTATTTTAGATAAAATCATGTTAGAAATTCGCCCAGAACAAGCGTCCGATAGAAACGATGTCTTTCGAATACATCAAGATGGTTTTCAACGAAATGATGAAGTTGAACTTGTTGATAAACTTCGAGAAAATAGTCAATATAATACAAGCCTTTCATTTGTTGCATCAATCGATAACAAAATTGTTGGTCATCTTTTATTCACACCTATTAAAATCAACTATGCGTTCACTTCGAAATCGTTTTCGAGTCTTGCACTTGCACCTATTTCAATTTTGAGTGACTATCAAAGACAAGGCATTGGTAGTAAACTAATTGAATATGGATTAAATGAATTGAAAGCACACGGTTTTGCATCGGTTATCGTTCTCGGTCATGAGAATTTTTATCCACGTTTTGGTTTCGTACCTGCTAAAGAGTATAAAATTCGAGCTCCAATACCTCTTAAGAATGATAATTGTTTTATGGCACTTGAATTGAAACCAGACGCATTTCCGCTGAATGATAAAGAAGGAGTTGTGCAATATTTACCAGAATTTGGTTTATAAGCATCTTTGATTTTCCTATTTTGTTTTCTTCTAGATATTTTATACTAGTTATGTCTATGGGAAAACGGTAAGTTGATTAAAATTCTGTCTCGTTCTTTTCTCGTTAATCTGTGCAGCCTGATTTAGTGCGACAAAGGTCGTGTCCTATAACGAACAAAACGATGATGATGGTAAAGGATTTATTTTTATCTTGTTTATTTCTTTATGTAATTGATTTCTATTCAGATTTTTTACCGGCTGTTGATAACACTAAAAAGAGTCGTAGTGTAAAATCCAATCGTTCTTCGACAGAATCGACAACTAATACTAAATCTTTACCACAGAAATCTGATGAAAAGTTAGTTCATATTTCTGTAATTTCTATCAGTTACGAGTCTAAATTGTTTTTAGATTATCTAAATCTGAACAGGAAAAATCTAAAAGAGTGATTGCAAGTCCAAAGAAATCACCTAAAAGACTAACAACAGAAACTTCAATCATTATTCATGAAAAAGCAAATACACATAGTCAATCTATGCTATTCAGCAATGGTAAGAATAAGTTCTTCATGAAAGATAATTTATCTCACGAAAGTTTTGTTTTGTAAGATTGAATCATTTTCCGAAAATGTTATGAAAACGTTTGTAATCTTTAGAAATTTTCTGCGTTACATAAATGTTTCTGAATTCTATAGTAAAAGACTTGTTCTCATGAGAATCAAAATTGATTCAAAAAAATTAACGACACTCGCTGTTCCTAAGGAATATGTTTTTTTTTAGACGCTAAGATATCACCAGAACACTTAACTAATGTTGATGATCAAGAGGAAGATTTATCACCAAAAAGTAAACGCATGAAACATGAAGCAGGTAAATTTTGACTTTTATATTATGAATAATTATACGTGTATAATTCTAGATGATGATACTCATGATGATGAATCTGAGAATAAGAATGAAGAAGAAGAACTCGGTGAAGACGTTTCAATGTCTACTAATGAAATTTCAATCTCGACAACAAAAGAAAAAATTAAGAACACCGGTAAGTTCGTACTCAATTCTTATAATATGATACGAATTTATAAAAATCTATTTTTTTTTTATAGAAATGTCAATCGATCACCATATAACACTAATTGATGATCGACATTTTCCAAGTAAAAATTGATTTGTAATTGAATTCATGTTTATTTCATTTTCGTTTTATTTTCAGCTCGAACGTCTGATCTTCCAAAGACGAGAGCATCGGTTCCATTAGGTTTTCCAACTAGTAAGATAAATATTTCATCACCGCATGCATTTCGTGTTGGTTTGTCACGTAAATCGTCAACTATAAAACCTCTTCATCCTAATATCACTTCACGTGTTGTTCACGAATAATTCTATAAGTGTGTGTTTTATCCTTGATATTCGTATGATTGTGTATTTATTGTATAGCTATAGTCTTTTTTCACAAGTAACGTTAAGACAGCAAGAAATAGAATGTTTACTTTATTTCTAGATACGCATTTCAATCGTTAAATGTGATGACAACACTTGTTGCTACAATGGAAAATGATGAAAATAATAATAATAATAATAATAATGATGATTTAACAACAGTTAAATTTTTAATACACTATCAACAAGAAGCAACTGTTACTTATTTACCATATACTTTAACAATAGAAGCATTGTGTAATCATTTGAGTTCCATTTGTCATTTAACAGTAACAAATCCACCAGCATTTACTATCAAATGGTTGGACGAATCTTTAGATGCCATAACAATGTCATCGCAAAGAGAATTAAATACAGCCATGCGTTTATATAAAAAACATTCTAGTAAAGAATTGCATTTGCACGTTTTTTCAAATCGTCCGGAACAACCTGGACTCTTATGTCCTGGAGAAGATCCACTGATATATCGACGTGGTGCGCGTCGCTGGAGAAAACTTTACTTAATTCATGGACATCGTTATCAAGCTAAACGATTTAGTACAACAGCGGCATGTACTGTTTGTAATGATCGATTATGGGGTTTAGGTAGACAAGGTTATAAATGTCTTGATTGTCGAGTAAGTTCAAACACAAATTTGTAAATAGACACTATCATATATATCTTTTTAATCAAGGTTTTGGTTCATAAACGATGTGTAAAACAGTTACGCATTGTTTGTGGTACAACCTCACCGCAACATTCAAAACTTAACGATTTGAATGAACAACTCACATATGTGAGTAGTAAAGTAAATGGACATCAGAATGGATTTCATGAGCCAAATGGTCGACACAAACCATCTAGTGTTAGTGCTGGCAATTCTCGAGACTCTATGTCAAAGCAACAAATGTCAAATACTTCTAAATCTGGTCCAACGAAAAGAACACACGGTATTGTTAGTTGTTTGATAAACAAAATCAATCGAGGTTTTTTAATTCATACTCTAAAATTATATATCCATTCGTAAGTAGTGTAAAAAGGATCGGCATGGAAAGAATGCCGTTTTTAATGTTAAAGAAAAGCTAAAATTGCTCAGGAATTAGAAATAATAGCAGATCTTTTTTTTTTGTTGCTGCTAGGAATCGTCATATTTCTGCTATCGATTTTTCCTCTTTCAATTAGGATTCCTGTAGATAACTAGAATATTGTCGGAAATGTTTTCTAAAATTAAAGTATCGTTTTTCAGTCAAGACTGAGATATTGTATCGATACTTTCGAAACGTAAAATTTTGCTTAGTGGCTAAGTAAAACGAAAATTTTATTCTATGGAGGTATTAATGTTTAGTTAAAATTCTCATAAGATTAAGATAAAAACATAGAGCAACGTGGAAACATTCCCAATAGATTTGAAATTCTTGAGGTAGAAAATTTGATCAATTAACGTTATTTTCTTGTAATTATTAATTTCCTATTCGAATAATCTAAGTGAAATATGTTTACAAAATAGGAAAGATTTCCTATAAATCCTAATTACTTACTACCATGCTAAGAAATTCTCTCTCATCTTGTATTGCATATCAAGGTTACTTATCGATTTTGACAGCTAAATTAGAACAATCAGTTAAAATCGATTAAACATACTATTATTAGAGTTTTATTAAAATTTATTGAATGGTATCTTTAGGTGTTACAGATCTTGATCATAATTCCATTGAAGATCCAAATGATGTTCATAGTAATCTGATAGATGCTGATGTTGATATGCCAAATTCTACATCAACATCTCCAATAATAAGTTTACAAGATTTTGAATTACTTAAAGTTATTGGGCGTGGTTCCTATGCAAAAGTATTCTTAGCAGAATATCGTCCTCGACATTTACGCAACAATCAAAATAATAATCAAACTCCACGTCTATACGCAATGAAAGTCATTAAGAAATCTATTGTTAATGACGATGAAGATATCGATTGGATTCAATGTGAAAAGAATGTTTTCGAGAAAGCAACAAATCATCCATTTTTAGTTGGTTTACATTCATGTTTTCAAACATCGTCAAGACTTTTTTTTGTTATCGAATTTGTTACTGGTGGTGATTTAATGTATCATATGCAACGACAACGAAAACTTCCTGAATCAAGTGCTAGGTTAACCAAAATAGGTTTAAGGAAAAATAATTTCTCATTTCTAATTTTTATTTAGATTTTATGCAGCTGAAATAACAATTGCTTTACATTTTCTACATGAACACGGTGTTATTTATCGCGATTTAAAATTAGATAATGTTCTACTCGATGCTGATGGTCACATTAAATTAACAGATTATGGCATGTGCAAGGAGGGCTTAGATTTTAAACGTGATGAACGAACTAGTACATTTTGTGGGACACCAAATTATTTAGCACCAGAAATGTTACGTAATGACGATTATAATTTTAGTGTAGATTGGTGGGCATTGGGTAAGAAAGAAAAAAAGAATTTTCTCTCACTGAATTATACGTTTTTACGCATTAGGTGTACTTATGTTTGAAATGATGGCTGGACGTTCACCGTTTGAAATAGTCGGTTCAGCTGAAAATCCTGATTTAAATACTGAAGATCGTTTATTTCAAGTTATACTTGAACAACCAATACGAATTCCACGTTCATTAACTGTTAAAGCAAAAAATGCTCTCGATGGTTTTCTTAATAAAGATCCATCAAATCGACTAGGTTGTCGTTATGATCCAATATTAGGCTGTAGAGCTGGTTTTCAAGATATATGTTTACATCCGTTCTTTCATCCAGCTATTGATTGGCAACGTTTAGAAGCCAAGCAAATTACTCCACCATATAGACCAATGTTAACAGAAGATAATGATCTGTCACATTTTGATCCACAATTTACAAATGAAGAAGTCATTTTAACACCTGAAGATGAGCAAGTTTTAGCTCGTATTCAACAGTCAGAATTTGAAGGCTTCGAATATGTTAATCCTTTAATTATGACTGTAGAAGGCAATGTTTAATCTCGTATACATGTTTACTTGCAACAATTATTCTCATTTATTTACCGTTATGTTCATTTTCAATATATTTCTCTGTTTTTTGAAGTACACACATCTCAATTGTATTGTATAATCAATTTGTTGTTTTTTGTTCTTGTACCTAAAATATACATTCCATAAATAATAATAATAATAATAATAATAATCAGTTCAGATAATCCTATAAATAAAAATTCACTCGGAATCTTATCGTTATTGCGTGCAACTTTTTCACCCAAATTTGATTTAACTTCACGAGCCTTGGAGGTGTGGGTGTGAGGATGCGCAAGCGAATGTTCGTATGGGTTCGAGTATAGAGGAATCAAACATCGATTTTGCCAGCATCCACACTCTTTTTTTTCGTTTAAGACATACACGATTGCTTGGCGTCCATTACTCAGTTTTTCATTAAACTACACTTAAACTGTTTACCATTTTCAGTTCTATCGTTCACTGTCGATGAATTTCTATTTCGTCTGATCGATCGAAGATTTAAAAGAAATTTGGTTAAATTCTACAGCAACAGAGAGCTCTCGTCTATTTTTTCACCAAATAGCTTTTAGTTGGAATCAAAAACAGAAGCGCACATAAGAATATGTTTTACTTTTAAATTCGACGAAATCATCTCGAGTTTCAGTCTTATATGAATTATTTCAAAAACAAACATTCGTCGATATAATTCGAGAAAAGTGACACACTAAGTTCTGTTGGAATCGTGGATTGATACTAATTAGTTTAAAATACTAATGGCAAGCATGGAGTGTATTCGATGTAATGGTAAGGGTCAACGAGGTATAGAATTGTCTGATTGCAAGAGTTGCAATGGAAAAGGTTATCATAATAAGGATGTCATCGCATGCTCTAGTCGTCATGGTTCTGGTGAACGTACTGGTATTAGTTTGTCAGACTGTAGTCAATATCGTGGTAAAGGCTATCGTAGTTACGATTGGGTGAATTTCCTTTTACGATCATGATGTATGGTAAAATTAAAATTATATTGATTTTTCTTTGTTTTCTATTTGTAACATTGGTATATTTCAAGAATAAGGAAAGTCTTTTTTCTTTTATGGCATCGAAATGTTGCTTCCAGTCGAATTCTTGACGGTTTATGATTCTTTGAAATATTTCTTTACTATTTTCTTTTCGGCACCTGTCTTTAAGTGTACCAATGACAAGGCCCTCTTTGTTGGCTTCGTATGTCTCTCTAATGAACCAATAGTTGGAGCGAATATTGCTCATTTATTTATATTATCATAGAGACGTACGTAAATAAATGATACAAGCTGAAAAAGAGTTCGAGTTCATTGGTGTTTACTTAAAAAAGATATTAATTATAATCCAAAAAGTTCATTTTATTTTTTTATAATTCTGATTGATTCATATCAATGCTGTCCAACGCATGAATTTAAGTTAAAAAGTTAAGGTTTAAAACATGTTTCCAAATCCATTGGATAGTCATATTCATAATCGGGCACATTGCCTGTTACCCAATTGATAAATCGAGTAACAGATGTTGACACCAAACTTCCTGTGTTCAAATCGTACGTTTTCAGAACTATTTTTATTGGCTTTTTCTCTGCTTTTTTCACATAAAGTCGATTTACATAACGATAGTGATGATAGGTTTCATTGTATTCAGTTTTCCAAGTTAGACAAGTTCCATCGCAATCGGGATCGAATAGTAGTTCATCATATTTTTTCTGTTCGCCACCAAATGATTGAACCAGATTTGGCCAAAAATTCATTTCATTGTATGGACCACCTCTATTGGCAATACACTGTGGTGGTTGTGCCATGAAATTAAATAAATATGTGCGACTATCATCGCGTACATAGATATCTTGATTGCCACCAAACTCTTCATCGCCAGTATTTGAGAACCACAAGCGTGACATTTTACCTGCTTTTTTATCGATAGCATATCGCTCTTGAGCAACACCATCTGATGTCCATGTAAATCGATATTGATCGGGATTTGGGATTTGACCTGTTGTGAAATGACTCGACCATAAAGTCAATAGAAGAACTGTAACTGTCGTCATTGCTTGCATTTAATGAAAACAACACGTATCTTTTACCAAGGCTTAAATAAAAAAATAACCTACTAAATCATAACTATCTAAAAGTCCACAATTATTCTATGTGATATTCAACAGCTGCTATTGATGCGACGCTTTTTTATGGCAGCATTGTAGAAACATGCAACTCTAGTGCATATATAATAAAGTTAGCAATAACTTCATGAAGATTGATCAAGTAGGAGAATGATATCTTCAGAGATCTATTCCTGATATTGTTAGCTTTATCTACTGATATTATCACTAATAACTATAAAATTATTCTACTACTAACATAGCTGAAAAAAAATCAGTGCATTTTGAAAATTCGATGAATTACACATTTGAAAGTTTCTCATGACTTTATTTCCAAAGCAACTATCATAACTTTCAGCATGTTTACTTATGAAAGAGTTGTCTGTCAGTAAGTAGCGGTGAAATTATTGTTTTAGTACAATGTATTTTTGTTTATTTATTCTAAGAAATCTTTTATTGAATAGAATGAACAAATTTTGAGATACAATTAAAAGTGAAACTGGACCCTGAAGAATCGATTTCTATACATTGACAGTCAGCAAGATACTTTGATGTTTTATGTTGAGATTACTTTATTTCATAAGGAGAAAAACCGGTAAGTTCAAATTCATTAACCACAATAGAATATCAAGATCTGTTATAAAAAATAGGTGAACAATAGAAATTTATCAAAAATCAAATTGACTTATTTCTAGTGATCGGCAAAACCAATGAAAAACATTTCTCAGAAGTATTTCTATATTACATTAATGATATATGATGTTATTCTACATTTAACATACAAGATAGTTTTACAGTACTGAAGAAAGTTTTGAAATTAAATCATCATCAATTATACTATAGTCTTCGTTTTCTTCATTCGCATCTAACCAATAGAAAAAGTATACTGTCCAAAATCCAGCGAATAAAAAATTAATTTTATTTTGCCTCGTCGTGCATCTCATTTGAACTAGTAATAAATGAAATTTTTCCAAAATAGAACGATTCGCTTGAAGTTTATTCAATATTGTCAGTTTTA
The DNA here is from genome assembly GCA_900239745.1 of Rotaria magnacalcarata. NCBI lineage: Eukaryota > Metazoa > Rotifera > Eurotatoria > Philodinida > Philodinidae > Rotaria > Rotaria magnacalcarata. The sequence continues at coordinate 11,801 of OENM01001677.1, read as the reverse complement.
CTTACGTGTAGACTTATCTCATAAAGTAACTAGTTATAGAAAGAAAAACAGTTTCGCTTGGAAAAAATGACAGAAATATTGTGATGAATATCTAGATCGTACTTGAAACTGCATAGCTAGTGCTTGTGAATAAGATCACTTTTTATTTGAATAAATGAACACAGATCACTGAAAACCAACGTATATGCCAATCCACAAAAATAAAGTAGAAATTTCTTCTTCACATTAGTACATGTTTGTGAGAACTCATGTATTTGATCAAAATGTTGATACATAATGATATCGAATTATCTTTCAGGCGAGGAAAATTATAATTACCAACAAAACAAAACTCTTAGGTAGACATAAGCGTGTTGGATGAGAATAAACAATCTGCTATACTTTTTGAAATCAGTTTGAAATTTTGGTAGTATTGAAGTAATTATTTAATTCGTTGGCGTGCTGACCTGAAAGAAGCGCGACTAGTTTTTCGTTAATAATTAAAGTTTTTTTTTTCATTTTGAAAGCGTACTCGATAAAAAAAGCAACTAGTGAATTATATAGGCTTCATCAAGTTCGACTTGAGGCTCGGGTGATCTAAGTTGGAGTGCTTGTTATAGAGAATCCACTCAGGAAAACCTCGAATCCTGATCTTAGATATTCTACGTAGTAAGAAGTAGATTTACTCGAAGAACAATAAACGTAGTAAGTGATAGTCCCGATTTTCAAGTGAAAATTAGTATGACATTAACAGAGACGTGCACAGGACATAATTTTTTCTCCTGTCCTTGTCTGTCCTGTTGACTACCTTGGTCCTGGCGGGCGGCAGGACAGGACGAAAATCGAAACTTTATCCTGTGCGTGTTTGTCCTGTTGGTAATCTTCGTCCTGGTGGACGACATGACAGGACAACAGGACCGCCCTGTCCTGTGCCCGTCTGTGGACATCAAGTATCGGATTTCTGCGCACCACTCACATCGACATCAACATCAACAACAACAACGAGCACGCATGTCCTGATTATTGTCATACCGCTTTGTGATCAAAATGTTTCTCAAAGTCTTTGAGCTATTTGGCATCGTCTGTCATTGTCCACCTCATATTTATAGCTTGATATCAGTGTGAGATTTCTAATTTCCACAATAATATTTTAATATAGGCAAACGAAATTTCAAGTTGATTTGGTCTCAAATTTTCTATGCATTGATTTTTATTCGATGAAATTCATTGTGAATTGAAGATATTGTCGGATGCTTGTGTTTAAATATTTTGCACGTATAGATACTGTAATGTTTGCTTCGGTCATTATGTTTCTCTTGTGAGAGTAGTTACTGAATAAAAAAAAAATTGAATATTTACCTGCCATCAATCTCATTATTTCGGCACTCGAGGCCATTCAAACTATCACAGTTTACTCCGAATTTAAAGAAGCCTCAACAAAATGTTACAGCCAATATTAACAATGATTGCTGCAGAAATTAAAGTTGTTTTTTCAATTCTTCATATTAAAATGTTTTTTTCTATATCCACTTCGAGTTTAAAAGTTTTGAAAAACATTCGAATGATTTTCGTTCTCGAAAATAGTACCTTTTCCAGGTAGAGTCTAAACTTTTCGCAATTTTTACATAATGTATAATCGTAGCATAAATTAATTTAACATCAAAATCAAAATCAGATGTTATGAACAGGATACATGCACCAACGGCATGAGAGAAAACTCTTAACCGTAATTCTTAAACAAACTTTGCCTCATAGTTTTTAAGTGAAGCAACTTTAGATTTGTTTATCCCATGGTTTTAGTTATGTGATCAATTTTTTAATAGTCTCTTGATCTGATGAACGCTTTCATTCACTTAATCATGGCCCCCAAATGCACTATTCCTACTCGCATTGATTCACTATTTAATGTTTTTGTTTACCAATATTGCAATATCCATGAATCTATCTTCAAACAATCGTTCTACAAAGATATTGATTTAAACACATTGTGATCTATTGTAAACATGTGATAACTGTTTGTTTCAATAATATATTCATAAAAGCAAATCGAGGAATGATAACCTTTTAATAAATTTTGCTGTTTACATAACCGAAACAAATTCGTTGTTTTTCATGGTTTCTTAGTGAATATATGGTCATTCTGATGCGTTTAAATGCATAGATACTGTAGGGCTGCAAAGAAGGAAAACTGTTTGAATACTCAACGAACTGCTAAAGCAATTGAAATGCTTTACAAACAAAAGTGCATATATCTGGCTTTTTTATGAAGATTGTTTCTGTATAGATGCAGCTGAAAACAGTCTTATAAGTACGCTGTCAATAATAGAATATGACATTCTGATACATCAAACCAACATTAACCGTATTTTGTTTTGTACGAAGTCTGATACAAACGCGGCACATCATTACATTGCCGATTTTATTTCACTAGTAGTGAACAAGTTAACAATTTATAAGAGAATTTTTGTTGACTGTTTGGTGTTTACTTTGCACAGAAAAGGGTCGGCAATTAGCAGAAGCCATTCTCTTTCCCTTTCAAACCATGTAAAAGCATCTAATAATTGCCCAACTTAGAAAAAACAACGAAATCATTTTCAAAAAATTAAAAAGTTGCCGATTCAGTTTTCATTATGTTCATTTTATTTGAAATATTTTCATGTGACTGTTAGATGAGGTTATCTCCGTAGTACAACCAGATGTAGATAAAGCTTTGTTGGAATTGGTATTCAAACAGATAGATGAAGAATAAATATGAATGAAATAGAACTCTATTGTAAAATTGTTGTTTTATAAGCATTTAGTTTATCATATTTTCTTCACATGACAGTTTAGAATCCTGTTTTTTTTTCTCAGCTTTAGAGACGCATCATCTCTCCATACAATTACTTATAGTATTCAATTTACTAGAGATATTGACTTCAATCAACGCTTTGATTTCATCAGTCGTTCTCATTCATACGTGCCATGTATCCTAGAATTATTTCAGTTCCCCCACAATTTTACCTTTTTTCTCTCGTAAATCGACCATAAAAGCTCGTTTCTGTTACAACCGTCTACTTTACAGTTCATGTCATAATAATCTACAAAAACAAGATTGATAACTATTAATGGAAGAAGTTAACAAAGGAACAACCCGTCAACTTTTCCATTAAAACCAACATGTTTTTGTATGTATCAGCATTTCAAAGTCATAGTGAACATAACAAACTCTAGCTTAAAGTGCTTTTGAAAAATCCGATTTTTATCTCTATTAAACATCATCTAAATTATCAGTCTAACAATATTTCTATATAAAAAAAAACGAATGGCTTATGAGAGAGTAAACACAACAGAATTCATTATTGAATGATCTTTTTATATTGTGCCAGCGTAGTTTTTATAATAGAAATTTATGATACTTTTACTTTTAGACTTTATATGAAATGATAATTTTCATCTTCATATTTATATTTTCTTCTGGTTTCATCGAAGCGAATCACTTCCATGGTGGTACTATTAGATGGGCACCGATCGATCCCTATGCCAATTCTAGTTCAGTTGGTGTCACCATTATACAGTCGTATTGGTGGAGCTATCCATCTGTGTCGTGTGCAATCAATGTCCCTATTTCGACGAGCGCCTACAATGATACAAACATGAATTTGACTTGTGTTGATTATTGCTCAACAGATGGTGGTTATTCCAATACACCCGTTAATATTTTAACCGACTGCACTTCAATTAGTTCGTCGCTTGGTATCCTAGCAAGCGAACGATCAGTCAATGTTACTCTCACTGCTAATGCAACTTTTTCGATAGCATATCAGAGTAGCTATTGGCCAAGTTTGAATGATCCACCATTAAGCAATTTTAGTTGGTCGTTGCTATGCTCGATTGACCTTCGAATGCGATCGGACGGATTTTTGAATACTCCACCGATGGCAAGTGTTGTTTCTCCACAATATGTGATTGTGAATACAACATCAACTATTCAAATACCTGTATCAGATGTGAACTCGGGTGACGATATACGTTGTCGATGGTCTGTCTATCATTCTGGATATCGTAGAAGAAGAAGATCTCTTGAAAACGATGATAAAAAGTATATATATTCTAATTCTATGTACTACAACTTATCTGCTGATGAAGAAGTTGTTCATGTACGAAGAAAAAGAGCAACATGTAGTGGGTGTCTTAGTACTGTCTGTTTGATGGGTTGTAGTTGCGGTTGTCCTGGGTGTGTAGGAACCAGTTGTACGGGTACATGCACAACAAATCCGACTTGCCCTCTTCTAACATCTACAACTACAACTTCAACAACCTCAAAAAGAGTAACTTCATCGTATCCGAATCATAATCCAGTCGATGAATGCAGTGATATTTGTTATCCGAATGCTGTACCGATGAATACAACACTATACAACTGTACTATAACGCTCACAGGACAGCAAGCTGGAATATGGTACGCAGTGGCTGTACAGGTAAGTTAATTATAACGCATCCTTTTTGCCAATTGTCTTCCATTTAAGCATTCATTGAAATTTCTAATACAACTACAATCGTCTCCTATGATTGTATAACTATCTAAAGGTTGACCGGAAAAACAACAACATCTGTATTTCGGATTAAAAGTTTGTAAAGTCTACTTTTCATAGTTTACTAGAGGAAACATCAATTTCGGCTAAAAATCCTAAACTGATCAATACTCATCGTTGAACGTTTAAAGAACAGTTTACTTCCAATTTTTTCTATTGAGGTTTTGTGCATTAAATTATTGGCTTTGTATAAAATAAGTCAAACTTTTTGAACCTAGATGAAGTTAATAAATACTTCTCGGTTAGTTTCAGTTAAATCTTATGTTGCTGCTAACGAATTTTTGAAAGAACATAAATCTGTATAGAAGTCTAACGCTTCTAAATCGAAAGAGCTTGATTTTCTCGACCGCAAAGCAACGTTTGAAAATTAACACAGACTGATTAGAACAAATTATAAGGCTATAATTTTTAAAATGACTAATAACAAGAAAACCAACTATTCTTCGCAAAAAATAACATAAAGATGTTGTCTTACTATAAAAGGTTTTTCATTCAGAGAAAACGTTTTTCTAATTTTGAGTAACAAAATTCCTTTGAAACAATGGAACTCTTTTCTGCAATAAATATAAATCTGTAAGCTTGCTATACTAAATCCGCAGCTTTATATGATGAACTCTGCACTATTTGAGATATAAAATACTTTTGAGGAACTTTTCTTCCTACCAAAATTTTACAAAACTCGACTCGATATAAGTATTAGTGAAAACTACTTTTTTTCCATATAATTATTCCATGCCAATGCAATATTTTCTTGTCTACATACAGGTCGAAGATTTCATCAACAAAACTAGTACCACTCCTATGAGTTCAATTCCAGTTCAATTCCTCATTTACGTCATGCCAGCGCTAACATGTACATCATCGCCGATCATTCTTCCTGTAACAGGTTGCTTAGAAGTTCAAATTGGTGTTTTGACGAGTTTCAATTTATCTGCGACTAATCTATGTAATCCTCGCACAGTCGGAATTGCTGATATAGTAATATCACCGTCCATAGCAGGTGTACAAGTTAGTAATCTGACAAGTTCAACAACAAACGCATCAGTTGTTTATGTAACTATCACTTGGACTCCTCAGAGTAGTCAAGTTGGAGCCCAGTCCCTGTGCGCAATAGCTTACACAGAGTATTGCACTGTTTTCTAGCGTTTTTGTACATGCTGATATCTCTTTTTTTTAATACTTTTCACTAGTGAAATTGTACAATCGCCGCTCTATTGCGTCACATTGACCGTAATTACAACAGGTTTACCTTGCACGACAACAACTACATCGACAACAACCACTACTTCAACAACCAGCACGTCGACTACTTCAACAACTACTACTTCCACGACCACTACCAGCACTTCTTCGACAACAACCACCTCTTCTACTTCAACAACAACTACTACGACAACCACAACGACAACAACCCAGACAACTTCAACAACGGAAACTACTGCGACGACCAGTACTACCACTACTACGACAACTACATCCACAACAACAACGACAACAGATACAACCACAACCACTACCACTTCTACTTCAACAACAACTACGACGACGACAACAACTGATACAACCACTACAACGACGACAACAGATACAACTACAACCACCACCACAACTACGACATCGACTACTACAACAACCACAGTGTAAGCATCGGGGAATTCAAATGAAGCTTCTTGTCATAGAATCATTCTTTTATAAGAGTCAACGCATTGTACTTGATTTTCCCCATGAATACCATTTCTTCATTTTTGATATTGTGGTAACTCATAAGATACTTAGTCAGGAGAGCCGCTGTTCTCGACTGTGTTCAAAGTAAATTTTATAGATTCATGATTGAGTAAAACTAGATCTACCAGACTGATAGATAGTTATGGAAATAAATGAGGGACGAAAAAAAAATGAATTGTCGATTCTTAAAAAATGGAATTGAGTTAATACGTCAATCTTACGATTAACTTATTTCAAAATATCGGTCAAAGATAGATTGCTGGTGATTTTCTGAATACTCAGTTCAAAGACATACGGCGATAAATAGTCGGATATACCTTGAGGGTGTTCAGTGGAATTAAAAAATAAAAATTCTTTAACCTGTTCCAACAGCAACTTTCATCTCGGTCACTTTTTACTTCTGTTCTCAGAAACGATCTTCAAAGACGGTTACCATTTTTATAATCGTAGCGATAGGATTCGATCCCTATCTCATCAGCTCCGATTCAAATTAACGACGAGACACCCTCGAAAGCAGGAAGATTTTTGAATGTGTAGCTGCACCGATGCCATTATAAATCTATTCTTCATTGTTCAGCGCAAACACGCATATCTAAAACTAAATCTTATTCACACCTCTTTTGCTACGTATTTCGAATATGATATTTAAATAGAAATTAAGTACTGTGCTACAGATTTAAACAAATGATTATGCGTAGAGTATGACTTTGGATATATTGAACCTTGTAAAGACTAGGCCCAAACCTATACTGTTAGTAGCACAGATCCACGTCTAAGCACTTATCCGTGTCCTAAAGAGAATAGGTCAATGTTTAAGATATTGGATAGAGACACATCGCTATTATTTTCATGTCTAGAGGTGTCAGCCGTACGGCTGAGCCGCCGCAGCCGCCGATTTTTCCATAATATCAGCCGCCGCCGCCACCAAATTACTGGTAATTTTAAGAATTTTTGGGAAGCCGCCGCTGACATGAATACATATTCGATCGAATCGAACATTTTTCCTTTAATTTCCATCAGTGAATTTTTACCTCAGCCGCCGCCGCCACATAATGAGTTACAAATATAAGCCGGCGCCGCCGCTGAGGAAAAAATTTTAAGAATTTGTAGCAGCCGCCGCCGTTCAACCCTTCGGCTGACACCTCTATTCATGTCTATTTTTTTATTTTTCCATGCAAACCGTAAAGTGTATTAGAATCTTCTTCATGATGATCTTTGCAATTGTTCATACTCTCTTCTTCTTCTTTCGTTCTTTTTACCCTAATCATGATAATTATAAAAATGGGTGTATTAGGACGATTTCGATTTACTGAAACAAAAGAATAAAACAGCAATCATTTGAGCTATTTCTATCATTTTAGGACTACACAGACAACAACAATTGCTTCAGGTAGAGTCAAATCTAAATATATTCCGTTGATTATTATATGATTTAATTGAAAATTAGAAAGCAATATCAACTGGTTAATGATTGGAGGCTTGTCAGGGCTATTTTTTGTCGTGATTTTAAGTGGCATTTGCTGCTGTTGTATATATTTATTGTGTTGGTAAGACTTCGAATTCTACTGTTATTAATTATAGACCCTGTTCTCAGAACACATTATTTATGTAGCATAAAAATTGAGATAAATACCATTGTAACTAACTAAGCCTAGTCACTAGCTCAACTATAGTGTTTCAGAGATGAATTTCATTCAAATCTAAAGGCAGGAAAATATTCGAATATTTTAACATGGAAGTTTCTTTATACTAGACAATTTTTATTTCAAAATAGTATTCCTGTTGCACTTCTCAAAACCTCGGACGCCACTTGCTGGATGTATCATATAACAGCTGACTCTGATGTTGAATACAATGGCCATACGAACCCACCGATCGAACCTTCAAGCAATACGAGTACACATGCGTGGAATTCTCATTCAATCCGATCGAAAAACACGTTGACTACTGGATCAATCAACGCATATAAGACGCCGATTAATAGAAATAGCATGCGACATATTCGTGTTACAACAGTAGAAGATACAATGATAGATTCATCTGTTTCAAATTCGAACTTTAATAGCGTACCAATTAATCAAAGTTTTGATTTAGGCGTTGTTCAAACATTGGGTTCACAACATTTGGTAGAAACTTATCATATCCAGCAATGTACGACATTAGAACCGCGTCATGCTAAAAGCAATCGAATCAATAATGTCAGGCCATTGTTGAACCAAGGGTCGGTATCAGGCAAAAACCAACAGATGAATATAAATCTCTATGATACTAAGAAAAGGCGTCATAAAAAATTTGAAACGAATTCATTCGTAGATCAGCCGTGGGAACTACCAAGAAGTAACAACGTCAACGTTGTTAAGCTGAAAAGACTGTCTTCTAAACCGAAATCAATAACAGTCCGCCAACAATATAACTTGTTTTCAATAGTTGATGAACCTGATACATCGAGTGAAGAGATTCAATAAGATAATTACTGAATAAACAATTAATAGTTAAATCACATCCATTAAAATGCCTATCATTTTGCTATTTGATGGATACCGATATTGATATTAACATTATTTCTTATTAATCCTCTTATTTCCCTTTAATCTTTTTTTCTATCATACTTTTCATATGTTTGTGCAGCTTTTTTCTCATAAAAAATCTATCTCTCGTTCTCTCCAATTCTAGTTTGTTTTGAATGGAAAGAAATCATATTCTATTGATGTGAAGTAAATAAATAAACGTCAACTCATGCCAAGAGTGGTGGTAGCTACTTATCGAGTGATATAATAGGACAGGTTACATACGATAAGGGTGATGCATTTTTTAATCAATCATTAACATTGCTTTTATCCTAGAATCTGGATATTAGTAAAATGCCTTCTGGTCTATCGTGAACAATGCTTCATTTGATATATAATTACCGTCTGATAGAACTCGAATTTCCGACTCAATTCCGGTTCAAATTAGTTTGATGTTATAAAACTGGGAAAAACTAATCGTTTTCTTGTTGTACAGTTTTATGCCATCATACATGCCATCACATGCGACAGCGTACGATCGTGTTGGACTGTCGTCAGTAATGCTATCTAGTTGAATAGAAATTATACTTAAAAAATGATTATTATACATATGTTGAATAATTTATGATATTTATCAACCGTATGAGTTACGCAAGTCTCATGCTCAAAAGCTGTATTTTCATCGTAGATATGCTTGTTTTATTTAGAGAAATGCACAAGAAAGTGAATATAAAGAAATAAATGTAAAATAAAACGTTTCTAACTAATGCATCTGAATGAAGAATAGAGAATAAATAGATAATTAAAAAAAGGGATTTATTGTTCAATGTGTTGTGTGGCTAATAGAATATTAATCACATTGTTATTATAATCATCGTGGCGAAAATTTAGAAGCAGTTGCTGATGTTCTTGGGCATGTTTTTAGATCGCCACATGCGTTTAAACGAGCAATAGACTCGTTTACATATTTCATTTATTGATCTAGTGGCTGTTCTTCGATTTCTTTGGTTTTCTCGTCAGCTATATAGACTTGAATGTCGTTTAAACTACTGAGAAATTGTCTAAAATTGTCCATATAATCTTCAAATGTCTTGCTGATAGCACGTCTTATGAAATAATATTTTTCTTGATAATTTCTTCTTTTCGATTGAGGAACACTCTTGCAATAGCCAACGGCATTTGCCAGTCGTCTTAGTTGCTCAGCTGAAATACGTTTTAAATTGGCTCTGGTTGAATCGAGTATATATTCTATTTGTTCATCTCTGTTTGGCAGTTCACGGAGCATATATCTTCCTTGTACATGATCATTGATCGTAAATTAGGAGTGTCATTTTCCTGTTAATTTAAAATAAATATAAATTATCATGAATTTATATTTATAATAAATATACATAAATTTTGTTCATTATTTGTTTAAAAATAAATATAAATTATTGTAAGTTATATTTATTTTAAATATAAATAACAAAAAATTTAATTTATTTTTAAATATAAATAATGACGAAAATTTATTTATATTTATTATAAATATAAATTATCAACAATTTTATTTATCCGTTATGAAATGAAAAATAAATGAAAAATGACTCTTTTTTATGTGTTGGATACTGTACATATGAAGTCTTAAGAAAAATAGTCAATGTTCACATTGCTGAATACTTCTAACTTCGAAAAATGAAACAAAGTTACACTCTCATCAGACACCATTGAATGCATGAGTATTTTATATACCAATATGTTTAAAAGTAAGCTTAATGATCAAAAAAAGGTTAGTTAATTTCCTTGAAGTTTTACAAAAAGCCATAATTATTTAATTTAATTTATATTTAGTAAATTTCAGAAATTAAATAATTTATATTTAAAATAAATTAAATTTTTTATTATTTATGTTTAAAATAAATATAACTGACAATAATTTATATTTATTTTTAAATATAAATTATGGAAAAAATTATTTATATTTATTTTAAATATAAATAATAAAANTTAATTTATGCATAAATTAAATACAAAGTAAATATAAATAGACACCCCTAAATCGTAATGACAAAAAAGATAAGAATAGTATTTGATAGATATAGAAACTGTTTTCATTTTAGCATTAATTATTGAATTTTTCTGGTGTGAAGAAGAAATTCGATCGAAGCGTGAAAGAAAAACTTCGCAGGTACTGCACTAATTTTTTGTTTCTCTATATTTTTGAATGAGACAAGATATGACAACTATTTATTTATGTAGGTGTGTAATTAATGTCTACAAATTTATTGACAATTGATTGAAATAGGAATTCTCTATAAGGGAGGCGTTGCGTACGAGTAACTACTATTTTTATTTCCATTTATCATGACCATTCTTTACATTGAATGACGTTTTTTGATAGATATATATTGAAAATGTTTCTCTCCAAGCTGATATTGGATAGTTTCAATTTAAAATAGTTTTTGCTGATGTATCATTGGAGCAATACTTAATATTCTCTCATGATAACATTCAAACTCGTCTCTATTCTTGCTGGAAATATCAAGAATTTATTCAGATGTAACTTCGAATCAAGTCAAAAACATGCTAAGCAGAGCCCCAACCAGACCAATAGGCCTGTCTGCCTGCCTGGGCCTGTCTATAACAGGCAGGTCCAAGCAGGCCAAATCGAAGCCTCGGGCAGGTCAGGCAGGTCAAACCCCGAAAACAGGCAGGCTAGGCAGTGTAACGATAAATGCGGAGAACGTCCAAATTCCACGAGGGAGTGTAACGCTCCCGTTCGAGTGTGGCCTGTGCATGGTATTTGACCTGAAGGTGCCATTTCTTCTCATCACTTATATTGCCTTTACCTTTCTGTTCTTGATATGTGTCTCTATCTCTCATTCTTCTTCGTTCTCTCAAATGGTTGAGTATTTAACTGTGTGCTTTATATGTAATCGAGGCGATTGTATGATTGGAAGAGTAAAATAAAATGTAATACCATCAACACAGGCAGGCCAGGTCGATACCCCAGGCACCCAGGTCGAGCAATCCGACA
>OENM01001676.1:9373-22860 GCA_900239745.1 Rotaria magnacalcarata | reverse complement strand
GGAAGAGAATTGAAAATATTTACTTGGCTCAGACGAACTTGATGATAATGCAAATGTAGTATTCGTTTGGTTCTGCTTGTGTTGATTTTCATCTTCGACATTTTTTACCATATACCGAGTTTGATTACTGGATTTTTCTTTTTCTTGTTCTTCATTAGAAGGTTCTGAATAAGAGAAAAGAATAAAGAAACATAGAACAAGTGTAGGTAAATATATGAATACGCCACAAAATTGTTTTTTAAATAGTAAAAAGAACAGTCAGTAGTAAAAAAAATAAAAAAATAAAAATTCATGAATGTAACACGATACCGAAGGATAAAAGTGAAGCGATTGATGTGTCTATTTTATAATTAGTTTTGACTCAAAGTGTGTTTTTAATATTACATACTACAATTTGCCTAAAAGTTAATAATAAATAAGAAGAAGCAAAATTAAATGTTATGTATGCACACACCCGTGTACGTGTTAGCGTCAATTCAATTAGTTCTTCGAGCAGCAGGCATACCTGGGAGAGTATTAGACATAGGCTTTATCGATTCTTTCGCATCGGTAATATCATAACATGTTGACGAAGTATTTACTATGCTTTTTTCATTTGTATCATTCGACATCGATGATGATATTTGTTTTTGTTGATTATCTTCACGATTTGTCGACAAGGTTTCATTCTCACCAAGCATAGCTAAAACAGAAAAATATGCATGTAATTTTTCATTAATTATTTTTTTCTTTCTCGCATTCGATATTCAAGATTCCATTCGGGTCTAATCGATAAAAAGAAAAAGGGACAAAATAGATGTTTATCGAAATATTCATTCGATCAATGATAAAAATATTTGAAACATCAAATGAAGGAAATTAATTTCTAGTTCTATGTGTACATACAAACATTTAATGATATCTATCATTAAATAGTCGCTTCTTTCGTTTTTCTTCTTGTACAAGAAGAAAAAATGATATATATTATTTTCATATCTCACTAATTAGTATGACAAAGGTTGTGCAATCGTATAGAGGCCAACAGCGCAAAAAGACATTATTCACAGGCAAAAAATCTATCAGCTAAAATTATAAATGACAGGCTATTGTACAGACACCTTTACTTATATGAGTAACATCTTTCTATATGCTTCAGTGCATTTTTTATTGACTCTCACGTATTTTTCAACGTCGTTATGTCTTTCGATATAATATCCAAAGTACAAATATTTCAATCTATCACTTAGCTACACCCTAATTTAATAGTTAAATATAGTATCTATTGTTGTCATATGAGTTTTACTTCGTTCAATTTTTTCGAAGACAATCGTAATGAACTATGCGAACATAAAACGATTGATGACACAATCAAGTAACAAACCTATCTATCATCAATATGCATTCTTCAATGACAAAAGAATTGCTTTACATAAGAGTTCGAATGAGGATTCTATCTGTCAACGATCGTCTCTTATTGCGTGTACAGATATGTACATATATATATATATATATGAAGTTCAATTATGTCCGATATACAGAGATTATTTTTTGTTATTATATCAAATCTTAATCTATGTAACTATGTTCATTTATATTAAACTCGGCTTTTTCCTATATAAATAAAGAAATTTGATAGTTCATCAAAAAGAAAAGAAATTCATTGTACAGATTAATCTAGGCCATATAAGAATCGAATGAGATCTGTACTCCGTTGCCTTAATGAAGAAGAAAGCTAATTTTAAGTAGTCCTAAGCGTGCAATGAAACATATTTTTAACTTCTTTTTGTTTTCCAGCTGGTTAACATTAATGAGAAAGAAAAAGAAAAAGAAAAAGAAAAAATATATATTTTTTTTATGTCGCTAATGTATTCCAATAGTCAAGCGTTACATATTCTTTCGATACAGTGAAGTGCGGTAGTTTTGTTTTTTCCCGTCAAGTATTCTTAATAATCAACATCATCATCATCAATAACAAAATTAAGACGAGAAGAATCACCGACTTTTTTTTTCTTTCTTAAATGCAATGCAAAATCAACCATATGGGTATTTTCTGTTCTGTATTTTTGTCTCGTTATTCTATTCGCTTTGCACGTTAACCCTGAGTAGATGAAGCACAAACAAAACTAATCACGATAAAAAAAATACCTGTGACTCCATCGGCCAGCAATGGCAATAACGGTAGAGCATTCGTAGACATATCGTAATCAACAAGGTCATTTTCTGCTTCAACAGATTTCTGACTTTTCTCGTCGTTTTCTAAGCAAAACTTATCAGAATGACTAGAAGGTTGTTGATATTTGTTTTGAGTTAGCGAATGTACAACTGTATTTGTTGATGACATTGATGCGTATTTTTGTTTTTGGTCGTCGGATACTTGATTGATGTTTCGCAATATATCAACCATAATTCTTGTTAAAGAATGAATACCATCAAGATGCCACGATGACGATAACAGCACTGATGATTGCAAAGCTGTTTCAGGGCCGGAAAGAGAACGTTGTCGCCCTATAGGTTTTGCTTGATTTGTATGAACAAAAGTACCGCCAGAAAAAGTACATGTTCGTTTTCTTGCGTGTTTATTTTGATGATGATTGTGAAAATGATTGACATCGCTTAATGACTGTTGCTGTTGTTGCATTAACGGTGAATAATTTTGACAAGGCGGTCTTGAACAATATGATGACGCTGTATTTGATACATCGTTATAGGCATGTGGACGCCATACATTTTCTGATGATGGCAACGGTGTTATTGCATTCCATGATTGTGGATCATATGGAATATATTGTGGTACAATTGATAATAATGGTCTTATCGTTGATGTATCTATTGAACTTGAAGATTCTGGATAATGATACGTGTCTGAATAATAGCGTGTACGCGGATGACGAATACGATGAGAATCTACATGTGTTGCACGTCTTTGTGAATGTCTAGGTATCAAATCAGAATGATACGTTGAAGAAGTATCACTTGGTTTAAAATCTGGTGCATCAGGATTTAAATGACTTCCAATGGGTTTATTAATATTTTCGACGTGTAACAAATGACTTCGTTTATGATGTGTTCCTTCGGCTAAATCTGTGTCTGATTGCTTTTTATGGATGATTGTTAAGTTTTTGGTTACATTATCAGCTTCAGATAACGAAGATCGTGATGTTGCATGACAATGTTCGCCTTTGCGAATGTTAATAGATGCGTGACTGTCTTTCGTTGATAAATCATCACTAATGACTATATCAGCTGGTGTTGTTGTTGACTGTGATCGCTCAGAATTATCTTTTATCGTCGTTGACGTTGCATTATTTGATGACGATTGATTGCAAACTTTATTCAAAGATGATTCAGTCGTTGATCGTACATCATTCATATCGGATTTCTTATTAGAAAAAGATCTCTTGTTAATATCAGATGTTCGTGGTGTATTGACGTTCTAAATTAGAAATCGAGCACAGAATATAAATAGAAACAGATGTTTCAAATAACAATATGTTTTGTATAAGTTTACTAATATACGCAGGCTATTTTTAGTCTCTACAAAAAAAACTCATTTAACTTCTGTTTTTTGCTTCATTTTTCCTTTTGTTTTCAAGAAATAAAAAGTACAATCGATTATTTTATGATGCATAATATAAAACGAAAAGGGTAACGATCTGTTTTAAACATTCGTAAAACATACGAAAAGGAACTATATGCATTAACGATAATTTCTCTACGTGATAAATGTACCAATGAATTATATTTTCTTTTTGAATACATAATAGGAATCACATGTGTGATATGAACTCAGTATGAATATATAATTATTGAGGGAAATGATCAATGCGATTGTGAATATACAGTTATATAAGCTGACGACTATCGTTGCTTAATTGCTAATCAAATAATATGTTTATTTGTTTGTATAATATCGTCTGTATCTATTTGACCGATTGATTCGCGTAGATACTCTATTTGCTTTGTGTCAATAATTATTGTTGCTTAGTCTGATCAATACAAGTTCGTGAAGACATGATTACCATTCTATTTGATAGTATCGAAAAAACAAAGCATTTTTTTCTTAATCAGTTTCTTATTTGTATGTTTTTTTTTTATTAAGATAAAAGTCATTGAATGATGCAGAATGATTTTTTGTTTTTGAAAAATGTTGGTTATGAGTTCTCAAAGTTTTTATGTGCATGCACGGTCATATAAATCCTTATCTTGTAAAAAGCAATACGATGGGTAAGATTGTCTATTTGACAATTGAAAACAACTTAAACTTGACATGAAAATAAGAAAATATTGTTTCTTATTTGACGCTTCTTTCACAAATAGTCATGATTAAATGAGAATTAGTTGAGATTAGGGGACTGTTTTCATTCTTTTACCTTGAAAAAATATTAATAACTCTTACGAGACGAAAGAAAATATGACTGAAAACACATTCTTGAAATTTTTATGCGAGTTTTAAAACTCAGCAAGCTTTCACCAATTATTTTTCTAAATCCCGATAAGTAGTTTGCATGTTTAGTAGCTCGATCACAAAAGAAAAGAAAAGAAAAGAAAAGATCAAGGTCAATATAAAATATAAAATATTATTTATTATTATTTTTGTATGTTGTCAATGATAAAAAATAAAGTATTCATCAAATCTTTAAGGTCTTGTTTTTGTCCTTCGAGAAAAGTGAAGGAAGAGATCTTTGCCTCTATCTAGTCTATAGGAAATTATCTGGAGAAGAAAAAGAAAAATATAAAGTACTCACTTCACTGTGGCCTGATAATGATTGTTTTTGACTATTCGATAATTTTATTTTTTGTTGATCATTAAACTTATTTCTGTTTCTGTTTTTCTGCACAGAAACATTTTGATTGAATGGTTTGTTTTCATGTTCGCTGATAATTATTGCTGATGGGTTTTGATTTTTCGAAACATTTGATATGATTTCAGTGTTCACGATGGGTAATGAAGTTTTTATGGGTATATCATTGTTTCTAGGTATGTCGACAATATTTGTATTTTCACTAATGTTTGAAGTCCAGTCATCATAACTGATGTCAGTAGTTGTTCGTGAAGAATTTCTTGGTTGCAGTTCTTCTTTTTCTTTTCTTTTTCCTCTCTTTTTCCTTTTATTTAGAACGTTCGTAACATGCTCAGTAGAAGTATTTCTATTCGCATGCTTGACGCACTCCGTTGATATTAATAGCGGCTGCTTCATAGACTCAACATGTAAAGAATCTTGTTCAGTAAATTGAATAGGCGGCAGCGGCGATGATGATAATGACAAAATGACTTCGTTATTTAGTTCAGGTTGTTCATTATTAATAGAAGTTTCTATTTTTACACCGGTTTCAGAAGAAATGCGAAAAGATTTTTTTGACTTTCGTATTCTTCGTCGTTTACTTTTGGTTACCTTTTCTGTGGTGATATTTTCCTTCTCGAGATGTTCAATTGGCTTATCAATGATCATCTCGTCTTCTCGGGTAGTAGTAGCAGGTGGCGGTGGAGTTAATGATAATTGTTCAGATGTTTTCTGTTGGTGCTTATGTCGACGTCTTCGTCTTTTTGATTTTGTTGATACTGGATTTGGCTCATTTTCTTCTTCTTCTGATTTTTCATTAACATCACCATATATTTGACGAATATTACTAGTATAACTATCATAAGAATTATATCCATATGGATAATATTGATAAGGTGTATAATTCAAATAGTGATGAGATGGTTGAGAATAAAATTGACGCTGTTGTAAACCAGTAAGATAATTTGATGCATTTGCAGTTGTTATTGCTTGTGTTGCTGATGGTATTGATTCTGGATAGAGTTTAGCATTTAAGCTATCAAGATTACCAAATAAATATTCACAGGATTCTGAATCAAGATCATTAATATTATATGTTTGTACACCTGTTTCAGATGAATCTATTTCATGTAGGGTCATTGGCCGCGTTGAATGTACACGAACTTGCTTTTGTACATCAACATGACCATCGTCATATAGAATTGTAATATCACATAATTCTTGTTGATCATATAATTGGTATTGTGCGCGGAATGGTTTTAATTTAGTTTCTAGAGTTCGCGCAGCAACTAATGCTGCATGATTATTATTATTATTTAGTCGACGCGTTTTACGACGAGGTGTTCCACGACCGCCTAATTTTCTTGTTGGTTGAATCGCTGTGGCGAAATTTGAATTATTATTAATATTTCCTGCTGATGTTTCCGATGGATCAGCCATGAAAATCTGGGAAGAAAATAGAACAAGATTAATAATCTACATTATCGGTCAGGTCTAATTTTAATCATCCACTTAATTCGTGTTTATAGAAAGACGAAGAAAAATCTTTGACAATATTGTCCTCGATCTCTCTGTTTTCTCTATTGAAATAAAAACAATATTTCGTGAATTCGAAATGAATAGAGAGAAAAATGATTATTCTTTATAGGATACCTTATCAATCTAATACTATCAAGTAGCCGTCGTTCTATTGCTTTCACGTATTATACGTGCACAGAATTTATATACGTTGGAAGATGAATAGAAACGAGCATTGACTTTCTATTGTCTTCATGTACATTACATGAGCATTTATTGTGTCATTTGATATCATCATGATGACAACGATCAATAGCATCAATAATTCAAGGCTTAAAATACTTTCTTTACGAAATGTACACATACACACGCACACCCATGTAACAGTGTACGTGTTTGCATATTAGTTGTATGGTCTAGTATACCTACTCCAAGCAATTAAATGATCAATTGCTGCTTCTTACCGTCACCTCTTATGTTTCATATATATATACTCTAGAGTGCGTTAGCGAAATTGTGACGAAGAATAACCACTACAAACCGCATTGATCAGTTGCAGTGTCGACTACGTATCGAGAGTCGACCAAAACTGTATTTCCTACCGTAGAAGAGTAAGAGATAGTAAGAAAAAGAGTATCGTCAAGAGCATTCGATTATTTGATATATGAGGCTGTCTCTTCGTATTGAAACGTGATGTACGTCTCCAATAATGAGAGTCAATGCACACGTACGAGATAGATATAAAACAGTCTCTTTTCTTTTCATTACTTCTTTTCGACTATACTTTTCATTTCAAATAATTTTATGGTCGACTAGACGATATATCGATATCAATCATCAACCACTGAAGAGAACTATTGAACGAAATCAATGTGTAGATTAATATACAAGATAAATGCCACAAGAAAAAGTATCAAACATATCAGCGATGATTATAGGGTAGATATTATATAAAAAAAAAGGCTTTGTTATTTTTCTCTTATTATTACCTTCACTGGGGTATATTTTGATTTTTCTAATATACGAATTCACAATGAATATGAGATGGAGAAGTATTGAGAATCTTCTCCTTTTGCTTGATACGAGTATCCGATTGTATGTTTTCAAGAATATGATAATTGAATATAAGATTACTCAACGTGAACCAAACTCATTGAAATAAATGAGAAGATAATACGTGGGCTTAACCAAGAATACATCTGAAATAATTTTCACAAAAAAAATATACATACAAATAATTCTACAATAAATCAAATAGACGAAACAGCTCTTGCCTATTGAAAGTATTTCAATAAGACTGACTACCTATTGCGTATATTTTCATCAAAATAGAGCAAAGAGAACATACGAATATACAAATCATTTTACACATAGAACAGTAGCCAATTTTGATTGTTCAATCGTCACTATACTGAAGTATTCTATTATTTCGTCTGCTCTTAATTTCATACGGTGACACTTGTGCTATAGTTTGAAATAAATTGAAAACTGATAAGAATCCAGTGTCCACACTTGCACATTCATTTCATCTCACCTAAGGCGAAACGTGTGCATCTACTTTTATTTATATACATGTATAAGTTACATATACTAGCTCTCCAAAAAATAGGTCGCAAGGCGATGAAAACGACGCCTAAGTGTGTCCATCTATGCGTACATACGCACACGCTCAAAGTGTCTAGTAATATCATTGTAACACTCATATGTATTCTAAGGCAAAGTGCGTTTTATTCTAAGCAGAGAGCGAGAGAGCTATGGTGAGGAAAAAATGGATAATTTGTTGGGTATTTCAATATAATCCTTTTTGTTTTTGAACGAAACAAAAACGATAAGATCATGATTAATGAGGAAAAAGTACAATAAGTAGTGTCTATTTGCTTCTGGTTTGAATCATTTTACAATGCTTTAGTGAATATTTAAGATGACTCATTCACTGAATTTCAAATAGATAGAACTGGAAAAAAANTATATATATATATATATATATATAAATATAATTGCTTTAACTACTTCGCACGCATATGAGTGCACGAGACAAAAAAAACGAAAGTAAAAACAAAAGCCAGACAACACCTTTTAGTTGTGTTCGTTCATTCATTGATTAGTTGCATGACGTAAAATTGTTGTGATGTTCACAATAGTCGAGCAAGACCATCCTCTTTTGGTTTAAGAGGGGCTCTCTTCATACCTCTCTCTCTCTCTCTCTCTCTCTCTCGTTCTCTCTACACACTTATTCATATCGCTCATCTGAACGCGTGTACGTTCGTACGCTATTCAATATATTCAATAGGCTCGCAAAAGACGAATGTACAGAAAAAAAAGAGAAGAAAAGAATATTCATCCCACTTTCTTTTTTATTTCAAATTTAATAGACAGTCTACTCCCATTTTACTGGCCGATTACACCCTAATGAGGTGGAGTGATGTGCTTGAACTACACAAACAAGCTACTCCGTATACGTGTAATAACTACATGCGTATAGAAATCCATTTTTTGTTTTATAATGAGCAAACACCTATGTTGTTAATAGATACAATCAGATGAATATGGACGTATTTGAAAATATCTCTTCCTATGCATTTGCAGTTTCTTTCTTTTTTCTTCGCCTGATTAAAATCTCCTCGTACGCACATGTGTATCGACCATGAAAGCGCTGCGTATGTCAGTATGTATGTGAATATTCGGGTTTCTTTGCATTTGACGGCCGATTTTATGTTAAGCTGAAGTAGGTTGGAGCATAAAAAGAAAAAGAATACACAGGAAAAGAAAAGGAAAAAAGGACTTTTTTCTGCATTTATAATACTCTTTTATTTGTTCATGTCAAGAGTGTTACACATGACTACTTGTAGAAGACTGTATTAATACTTATTAGCAAAGATTATATTGTAGCTCAATTGATATAAGGTAGAATTTATTACATTAAAATAACTCTTTATGAAACCAAAAAAGTAATCGTAGTTATATTGTCTTTTATGCACTATTTATTGATACTTCAATGGAAACTATAAAAACTAATAATATTATGCAACGTGCATTAGCTATTGTTTCACGTCGTAAACGTATTTCAGCTACTAATGTTCTTCATTCACAATTACGACGGTGTTTAACAGTATTCGATTTAACTACGCTTGGCATTGGCAGTACACTAGGCGCTGGAATTTACATATTGGCGGGTACAGTTGCACGAGATTTAGCTGGTCCTGGGGTTCTTTTATCATTCATTATTGCTGGCATAGCTTCGTTACTTTCTGGCCTTTGTTATGCTGAACTTGGTTCAAAATATCCACGTGCTGGATCAGCTTATGTTTATTCCTATATAGTCATTGGTGAACTAGCAGCTTTTGTTACAGGTTTATTTGATAATCAAAACTAAAAATTGAAAAAAATACATAGTAGTTTTTTGAATGTTTAGGTTGGAATCTAATTCTTGAGTATGTTGTTGGAGCTGGTAAGCAATAAGATAGTTTTATTTTTTAATCAGAAGAGAAACACAGTCATTTGGCATAGATAGCTTCGTCAGCACGTGCCTGGACAAGTACTGTGGATTCGATGATTGGTTTTCGTATGAGTACTTTTTTTCGAAGCAATTTTCCATTTCCATTTTCTAATCCAATGGGAATGTTTGCATCATATATGGACATAGGAGCGTTCGTATTAACACTAATCACAACCGTTCTATTAGCTATTGGAGTTAAAGAATCAAGTCGTATGAATAATTTCTGTACGACAATAAATTTAACTAGTGTAGCAAGTAAGACACAAAATAGAAGTTTTGATTTTAAAAATTTTCTTTTCTTTTGAATTGTTAAGTCATTGTTGTAAGCGGTCTTTTCAAGGCAGACATAAATAATTGGCATATACCCATTAGTCAAATTAGACAAAATCAATCGATAGGTCTAGCTGGATATGGTGGTTTTTTACCTTATTCATTCTCGGGTGTATTATCGGGTGCAGCAACTTGTTTTTATGCATTTGTTGGATTCGATCTTGTTGCTACAACAGGCGAAGAAACAGAAAATCCTCGCCGAGCAATACCAATAAGTATTTGTCTTGTACTATTAGTTTGTTCGCTTGTTTATTGTGCTGTCGCTGCTGTATTAACATTAATGGTACCTTATTATTCAATAAGAATTGATGCATCCTTACCTGATGCATTCGATCGTGTTGGACTTCCACACGTTAAAATTGCAAGTAAGATTAGTTTTATTCTTAGAACGAGTTGAATATTATTTCTTTTTTAGTAACACTTGGTGCTATTACTGGTCTCACATCGAGTATTATAGGATCATTATTTCCTTTGCCTCGTGTATTATATTCTATGGCATCTGATGGTCTTTTGTTTCCAATATTTGGTAAAGTATCGAATAGGTCTCGTACACCTATATATTCAACACTTATTGGCGGAGTTTTTGCAAGTTTAATGGCATTAATATTTGATTTATTAACATTAGTCGAAATGTTAAGTATAGGAACATTAATTGCATATACACAGGTTGCTTTAGCTGTTTTGATATCACGTTATGAAACAATGGATGACAATAATCATGATTTAAGTAAAAGTATATTATTGATAATAAGTATTATTTTAGCATTATGTTTTATTTCAATTTATTCATTTGAAAAAAGTAACTTTATAAATCCAATATCAATAATAGTATTTGCAGTTCTATTATGTATTTTAATCTTGTTAATATATAAAACATTTTCTAAAAAAAAACAAAATATTTCCAATGAAATAGATAATATTTTTCTAACACCTTTGACACCTTGGTTGCCAATATTTAGTATTTTTTGTAATATTTATTTAATGTTAAAGTTAAGTTTTGTAACATGGATACGTTTTATTATATGGATGATTATGGGATTTTCAATTTATTTTTTCTATGGAATTCAACAAGCTGAAAAACTTCTTTTGCCTGTTTCTATTTTTATTTAATTATTAGATTAATGTTCATGATTGTATTTATATATATATATATATATATATCATTTATTGCTTGTTTTCTATGAACAAAAAAAAAGAACGACTAACGCGAAAATTTAAATAAATCAAAAAATTTGCTTCTTGTTGTTGGTGTTGTTATATTTTTAGTTTGTACTGGATTCGGTTTTTGTTGTTCAACACTTGATGCTCGTTTTTTATTAGTGATTTTTTGATCATTTGCTCGATTCCGATTTACAGCTGATTGAAAACGAGTCTGAGTGGTTGATTTTTTAGATGGATGAGATTCTGCTTCTACAGATGAACGTGCTGCCCATATTTCTGATGTAGACGAAAGTTCATCCGATGTTTGTCGAGCTTGTGGAGCGCGACCTATTCGACCGTTGAGTAATGGAAAAATCCGTACGGGTGGTTGATTTGTAGCCGTAGTTGTTGTTGTTGTCGTTGCAGGAAGTGGGGGTTTACCAGTCGGAGGCAATTGTTGTTTAGGATAGTTTGTCGAATAAATTGTATTTGGCGAATAATTCCGCTGTGGTTGTAATTCTTGAAATTTTTGTTGGTGCTGTTGTTGTTGTTGAACAATTGAAGTTCGTCGTCGAAAACAATCTTCTAATGGACAATTATTATATCGATTATGTGGATCATGCGATGAATCACGTTTATTTATGTACGATTGTGAACGACTATCGGTAGGATTCGAAATCGAATTTACAGTTAAATGTGTTGGTTTTGGACGAAGTGAAGGTATAGTATTTGAATTAGCTGTATCATGTGTTCGAATAGGTGGTATCGGAGGACGGGAATTTATTGTGCGATGATCAAATTTTTCTTTCCAAAATTCATGTTTTTCACGTTGTTTATCGGCTGCAATTATTACATCGAATACACGATCGAGTGATTCAGGTGTCGGTTCAAATGAAGAAAAACGTTTTTTTCTATTCGTATTTATTGGTTTAAATGGCGACGATGTTATTGCCGTTGTTAGATTATTATTTGATGCTAATCTTCCACTCATAGTCATTTTTTGTTCAGATTTTTCCAATGATAGATTAGGAGGATATTTATGATTTTGCTGTTGTTGTTGCTGCTGCTGCTGCTGCTGCGGCTGCTGCTGCTGTTGATGAGTATGATGAGTATGATGACGATGTTGACGATAACGTTTATCGCTTAATGTATCAACTGAGCTTGAACGTGATAATACTGTACTATGTACAGCACTTGAATTATTGTCATGGTCATCTTTAGATTTTTTTATTTCACTATAAAATGGTCGATCGACATAATAAACTTTTCCTGTTGGCATCAATTCATATTGTAATAAACGACGTTGTTTCTTTGGTAAAACTAAACGTCGTTGTCGTTTGACAACATTTGTATTAGAGCGTGTAGTAAGCGTCGGTCTGTCCTCCCAAGATTTTTCTTTAGGTTTTGGTGGACGAGGTGGATTACGAGGTAGTCTAGCGAGTTTTGCTGGTAGAGAAAGATCATTGGCGATACTCGATGCTGAATTTGTTAATGTTTCATCATTTAATGAAGATATTGAGACTGATGTTGTTGAATCTTGAGATGTTAGATCCTCTAATGTTGATGTCACTAGAAATACATAATTAAATTAGAAAGCCTTCGAATAGAAAAAAAAACAGAAATCAACTAGGAACTATTTTAAGGGGAAATCAATTATGAATCAATACACTAGACAACATCTATTTAATACCATTTCTTGAGCGTACTGAATGATCATCACTTGATTCATCTATATACGCAAAATTTGTATCGGGAATTGTTTTTTGAGTTCGAACTAGATGAGGACTTGATGAAGATTTTCCTACTACATTTGTTGTTGCTGTGGTTATTGTGGCTAGTGGTAGCGATGGTAAATTAGGTTTATCATTAGAACCTCCACTAGGAACAACAATCGTTTTTGTATTATCTGTTGTTGGCACCAAAATAAATTCATAATTTTTATTATTAATAGGAAAATTTTCAAAATTGCTATTATTAGTAATTGTGATTGTTTCTGATATAGTTATAGACAAACCTTTTTCAAGTGTTTTATATGTAACAGTCGTGTATGATGTTTGTGTTGGTGGTTGTTCTTGACCATCTGGTGAATTTTGTTCGTTCATTATAAATTTGCCCGATCGACTTGATTCAACTTCATTACTTTCAATACTTTCATTCGAAGAAATACCGATCTCATCATCTTTACCGTTTGTAGAAGTTCTATTTGTATAGTTATTATTATTGTTATTGTTGTTATTGTTATT
>OENM01001675.1:0-17979 GCA_900239745.1 Rotaria magnacalcarata | reverse complement strand
AAGGAAAGATGTTTTCTGAGTCAAAATACTGGAAGGCGGCAACTAGTGTCGGTCGTCAAAAAACTAGGCCAATCCCATCTATTGTGGTCGAAGCAATGCGCCAGTTTTAGTATTTAGAATATGATGCCGTCATTTCTTGACGAAAATAGAATGATTTTTGTTACTAAAATGATCATCCTAGCAAGCTCAACAAAATGGAGTTTGTAAATAAGCTTTAGGATACGTTTCTATTTCTTGTGATTGACTACTGATAGAAATGTGTAGAAAACAGACCAAATTTCATATTGAAGTAGATGATGCTAGATTGAGGGTGTGTTAACAAGCTACTGCTGAATGAACAAAAACTTGTAAGTATCCTCTACCATCATGAAAAGAATCAGCTCATTTGATCATAACTCTGGAGATATACAGTTCTCTATTTATTACCTGACTTTTGAGCCACCCTGTACACTAATTTATTGTACCAATTCAATAAACTTCACTACAAATGGGAACGCTTAGAAGCAGTTCAAATAAAAACGAAGGATTTTGCTGAAAATTTTCCATTTATTCATCAGAAAATAACATCATAAGTATAGGCGAGTCGACTCAGCGAGTTGCAAAGTCAACTCGTGCTCGCCGCGGTGTAGAAAATTCTGCCTCGCCTCCCCTCGCCACGAGGCGAGGTGAGGCGAGGCGAGTCTCGGATCTCTGGTTTAAATTAAATTGCTACTACATTTAATTGCACATTTTAAAGCAATACCAATAATCTGCATGGAACTTTAGATACCACTCAATTTTGATTCTATCGATGATCTTGACTGCGCTTGTGTTTGATTAATCGTAGAATCAGTTCCACTATTGGATTTCTCCATCACTTTGATCATACGAATAAAGGAACTCTTTGAATCATGCTCAACAATTTCAATATTCGGTGGCCTCTCAAGCATCCGATGCAACTCTTCAATACGAGAGAGAAGAAAATGAACAATGCCTTGAGGCTTGAGAACTTCATGTAGTTGATTAAATTCTTGCACAACTTCGCTCATTCTTCCATCAAGTTCCTTTCGATGTTCTGTAAAGTGACGAATACAGAAACATTTTTGATATCCATTATATGTGTAGCTACTCCATTTTGACATTCAGTACAATGCTTTTGTTGTCTAGCTGATGCCATCACACAATCTAGAAATAAATCTTCATCGTTTATCTTCTGCTCAGTGGTCTCTCTGAAGTAGCGTTTTTATATTTGACTTGCAAGGGAAAAAGCTACGTGTTATGAAAAGAATAATTTAAAAAATATTTGCCCAAAACATTCACCTACAGAAAGTAGCAAAGGAAAGAAACAGAACATTGTTCCTAGGGAATAATATAATGAAAAAATGTCATTAAAATGATGAAACGGACATTATTTTTAATTTTTCTGACCTAAAATTCACGAAAGTCGCGGCATTTTTGTTTATTTCCTGGGTCTTATCATCTCAATATCTTGTTTTGGCCACCAACGATATTTTCTTTCTCAAAGTGTTGATATTGGCGAAATCAACTCTACCCAAACTGAGAAAGTCAATAAAAAATTGTACTTTGAAATATACGTATAAAAACTTCATCACATTTCTACAATCCAAATCCATATGGACGTAGATTTTCGGTTCATCCACACCAATGCCACACCCTCAAGATGTTGACAAAATGATTGAAACAGAAAAAAATTCATAAACTGTAGAAGTATTCGATGGTGATTCAACAATAAAAAGAAACAAATTGACGAGTCTAGTCTGACAATTGTTTAACGAAAAGTGAATGAAAAGTGATCTGTCTTTACCTTCAGAGTTAGCTTTCATTATCGCATTGTTGAAATTCAGCGATCAAGCTACAAGTTTCTCGACAAAATACAACTTTGAAAGTAAAATTTCAACCTATCCAATCTACTCAATTGATGTTACAATATCATTGCTCTGAATATCGCAATAATAAGAACATGTAAAAATAGTAGANCGACCGACTATCCTACGTATCTCTATTACAATCACTTTTGTCATAAATATTCGAATTCTACGCGCTTTTTTGTTCTATTTATATTTTATGTCTAGGATACATTTTCTTGTTGATGGTACAATGGTAATTTTGATTTCATTAAAGACTTCTCTTATGTATAGTTGATTTAGAGCAATGCTCTCGAAGATGTAAATTCAACGAGAATTTTCTCTCCAGATTATCTTTCACGTCCACGTCACGGTTGGCGATATCTTATACAACGTATTCTGAACAATAAATTTGATGATGAATTTAAAATCGAAGAACTCGAACGTATCTATAAAATCCCTGCTCATCCTTACCTTCAGCTGCCAAGTCAAACAGCGATGAAATCAATCATTACTTATGTTGGATCTATTGTTCTATATCCAAATATCCATGCTCATATGTATCATACACTGATCTATCCCGCTATAGCTCAATTAGGAATCGAAATGATATTATCTGAAATAGTAAATCTAACCGAGCGTAAACATTGTCTGTTATTTCTTCTTTCAAGATAGAGTTCTTATCAGATAGTCCATCAATCAAACAAAATTCATTTTTCGAAAATAATTCTTTAATTCTATCTTCACCACAATGGCGTCGTAGTATCGATGAACAGCATCTTTCTTCTCCTAATTCACATATACCACGGTTATCTCAACGTTCAGTTTCCTACGGATTTGGTCCTGGAATAAAAACATGGCGATCAATACATGATGAAAAAAATCGAATTTCATCATCGAGCTACTATTTACCACCCAACAAAATCGAACTTGATAAAAATCAACAAGAAATGATTCGTCGTACTCTATCATTTAAAAGAAAATCGGACATAATTTCTTAGATTTTGCTGGCAGTCTAACCATTTGCATTTGAATATATTGCTCACACGATTGACATAGATTGTTATCAAAGAATATTCGAACCGGTAAGAGAAAAATTCAAATTTTATCTATTCTCATTTTTTGTTCATATCTACTTCGGGTCAAGGTTTTTGTGCTTCGACGTATCATAAAAGACATTCGTGTTAAAACAAGTAAAAGTATGTGTAGTTTGTTTAATTTGAACAAATGCGTTTGTCATCTTCGATTAGACTCAATTTTATGAGCTTCGTGACACATCATTCAACATTGTTTAGTAATATAAAACAAAAAAAGAAAGAAACAAGAGTTTCTATCTTTCTCCTTTTTTTTGTTACAATTCACTGATAAATAATTTTATTTAATTAGATAAATGTCATGCATGATGGTGATGGAAGTAGAGCAGAAATAAAAAGGGCGTGTCCAATTTCAATCTAACAAACAGCTGTTAGTCTATCATCAATGAACTAAACAAAGAAGAATAGAATTCATTTATGTTCATGCATATACACACTAATGATAATAAGTTCATTCAAGAGATTGACAGGCCTCTCGTGTATAAACTTTCTTAATTACAATATGAATCAATGAAAGTCGCAAAAAAAGAAAGCGAATATTTTCCGATGGATCGACCCTATTTAATATATGCATAGAAAGGCATCAGTGACATCGACTTTCTTTTTCTTGTTTGGCCGCAAGCTAAACAAATAAATCTTGTAGTTGCAAATGTGATTGATGATAGTTTGAATCTTTGAAATGTTCATCAAGTAGTTTTTTATGAGATATTCAATACAGAAATGTTAATTTTATGTAAATATATTAAAAGAAAAGAAATCACATTGAACCAGCTGTTTTTCCTCTTATTTTTTACAATTAAGTACTTCGCCAGCTGTTTCCATTCGCTTTCAAGTCAAAAAAGTAGTTAAAAATCAATATGTTACCAATCGAACTAATAGTCATATTTCTTCTTTGCTTTTGCCGATGGTTTATATGATTCTATTTCATGTTTTTTATAGCCTGATTCACGATGAATCTTTTTAACACATGACTCACAAAATAATTCATCACATTGGAGACAACGCTTCGTTGCATTATCATTACACACAGTGCACCATGGGAATTCTTCATCATCCTCATCACCATCGTCCTTTTTTTCATCAGGTTTAATTGACGATGGTAGTTTAACGGTATCGGGCGTTGCTGCAGGCATTGTTTCATGTAAAACACGTAAACGTTCTTTAAGTGCATGATCGTCTCGTTGTTGAATAGACAATTCTTCATGCATTTGTTGCATAAGGTCATCGGGAGACTCGAATTGATTCGACGCATGAGACATTGATTTCGCTGGAAAATCAACACGTAATTTTTCCAGACGTTCTTCCAGTGCTTTAGTTTCCGGATCAAGTGGTTCAACAGGCGCTCGTTTTAATTTTTGTTGTTGCGGTGGTTGCTGTTCTAATCTTTGTAGAAAACCTTTCGGCGGTTTCTGCAGCATTAATTCTGTGCTTATAGAATGGAAACATTGACTGCAAACTTCATGCATTTGATAATTTAATTTTGGTACTGCTACACGTTGATAACAACAATTTGAACAGAATAATTTTTGGCATGACCCACAAGCTTTTTTTAGAGGATTATTCAAAAGTGCTTGTCTACATGATGAACATATGGAATTCATGCTTATCTACAAATACAATCGAATCATTCAATTCTAGCGCAAACATATTGTTTATTTTACTTAAAATCTTTTTAACGATGTGAAAATACATTAAACTAATAGATTTCAATTCGAAGCAATTTTTCTTTTTGTTCTTAAATGTGAACGCTCGAAGCATTGTGATTAATTGAAGTATATATTAAATTGAGAATAGAGGAAAAAAAAAGAAAACTACATGCGAGCTCTATATTAAACGTTATTTTTGTCTTCGTGTTACTGTTCAATGATTAGCTCGAGGCAAATAATGTCTCATCGATCACTAAGTTTTGTTTTTTTCAATATGTCCATTAGCCATCATTCTATACACTCTAGTTTTCAACAGATGAACCGCTATCTGCAACAATCTCAATTATGTCAAAACTCAAAATTCTTATCATTTGTTGATGATTCGTTCGATTTTATGTTAAACGAAAACACTAAATGATTTAAAGATTATGGTTTAAGTTTCCTTCCGGCAACAGATTTCACACAATCTAATGATCACAATGTCGTTGGAAAATAATTTTTTGTTTTGTTTTGTTTTTCTTCTTTCGTTTACATTCGATCTGTGATTATTTAAACAAGCTATTTTCTATAAACAAACATGAATGTATGATGAGCAAACTCAAATTTAAACAATTTCGTTTTTTTAATTCACATCTGGCGGACATGAAGTTTTACACTCGAAGAAAATGTCGTGACTATGTAAGACGAACGTTAATATTCTCATGAGAAATGTGAGCGTTTGAAAAAATTCAAGTTCACCGTCGCTCGTCTATCGGTGATTTAAGATTAAACAGGAAATGAATATGATAATAGTGCAAACATTCGATTGCAATCATAATAAAGATGCGCCTTTTATTCTTTTCTTGTTGTTTTATATCTTAAGAAAACTAAATCAAGATAATTATGTTTGTCAATGTTAAATTTAAATGTAAATAACTTCAAAAGAATGCACTCAATGTGAAATCTCGATACATATCCGACAACATAATTAGAAATGATCATCATCATCAAACACAAAGATCTTCATATGGATTAGAAAACATAGACTCGCGCTGTGAACGAATGAATATCAGACAAGTGTTTTCTTTCTAATGCCAGATGAGTAGAAACAATCTATCAACAGATGTTGATTATTGATGAACATATCATTACATCATATCAGAATAATGATGCAATAGGGACTTCTTTTCTTTTCTTTTCCTCTATAGTTTAGTTTAAATCTACGGTTTAAATTTAAAATCGATTATCAGCATGTAATCATCAATAGAAAATTATCAGTGGTGACGATGATGAAGCAGCTGAAGAAAAGACGAGAGTCGAAGAAGAAGAAGAAAAAAAAATGAGAAGGAAAAAAAGAGAAGCGATTAAATTGACTTTGACCGTTCGGTGAACTCGCGCAAATATACCCTTACGGTACCGTACGTTGACTAGATCAAACAACATACGGACACACACGGACATTAACCTTTATTGTAAAAACATAGACATTCAAGGGTCTTTTCTTGCTCTCTCGCCCTCTTCTATTCGCATAATGACACATCTTTTCTTTCATATCATCAATCAACGAATAAAATAAAAAAAAACATTCATTAAATAGATAGGCAGACATCATATAATATATGTCCCTGCACGTTTTTATTCGAGCAAGAGAAAAAAAATATAAAAAAAGAAGAAAAAAAACCTACATGCACGTATAGATAGGTTAGTTTTGTACCTGAGACGAGGTTCTTATTATATATTGTAATGTTTTATTTTCTCTTGGACGATGCGGTGCATACAAAAAAAAATAGTAATAATAGCAACTAATAAATGATATAAGTGTGTACGGATTTCACATCTTTTTGTTTTTTTTTCTACACACACAAAACAAACAGGTATTTTATACTAATCACACACCCGAATAGAAAAAGAGGAAAAAAAATCTACGCGCCTAGACTTGTGTTGACAAACAAACAAAAGAGAAAAAAATAAGTTAGGCTCAAAGCTCACAATACACATATAGATAGATAGATAGATACCTACAACTAAAAAAAAAACAAACAAACAAACAAACAAACAAAAAAACAAGAGAAGAAAATCTTTGAGCAGTTTGACTTCCTGAATAGGGAACACATACAAATGACTTAGAACTAGTGGGTCACACACACACACACACACAAACACAAACACACATTAAACATATGCTCATTCAAAATGAGATAGATCTTATAATAATAATAATAATAATAANNNTCATACCTGAGAGTGTGTATCTTTATGATGTTTTCAATGATAAAAGACTAAAATTTGACCAAACTGAATCAAATATTGTATTATTATTATTATTATTATTATTATTATTATTATTATTCATATTATTATTGTGATTATCATCCGATGTTTGTTCATTAATTAGATCAAATGATGAACCAAAATCAAATGACTGATTCATTAATGAATTATCTTCTAATGGAAAATAAGATGATTGAGATACCGTGCGTAATGGAATATGTTTATTATTATTATTATCATCAATTGTATTATTATTAAATGGAAGTGATAAATGATGAGTAAATTTTGATTTCATCCATTTCATATCATCATTATCTTCAACAGGTGATTGATGACCTGATGATGACGATGTTTGTCCTGTGCGTGCAGCAATATGGCTTTCAATTTCTAAACGTGCGGCTTCAACATTTTCCGGTAGGCCAGCTATTTCAAAAACAGGCTCTTTATCACGACCTGGGGTTATTATATAAGTATTTGTTGTTTGTTGTATACGTTTTATAGTTGCACCTTTAGGTCCAACAACTAAACCAACAACACGATAAGGTACGCGGACTTGTATCGTCGTTTGTTGACTTGGTAATATTAAATTATTAATATGTAAATTTGTATTACTTCCACTGCTTGTACTACTATTCGATGAACTGCTCGTGCTTGATTGTTGTTTACGAGCTAAAGAAGAAGAACAAAAGAAAAAACTAAATATGAGAGAACGAAGGATGTTTGTTTTTTTTTCGTATTTACCAGCTCGTATTTGTGAAAAGTGTTCTGCGGCTGATACAATTTCTTTTTTGGCAATTTGAACATCTTCTTTGCGACCGGTTATAATAAAAACAGGTTCGTCACCTCGAACGGGTGTTTTAATATAAGTATTTGTTTTAGCACGTAATGCTTTTATTTTACAGCCTTGTCGACCAACAATTTCAGCAACGTGTTCCGAACTGGGCACCGGTACACATTCGGTCATATTTTGACTTTTTTTACCAAGTGCATCAAGCGTTTGTTGTTGTTGATATTGTAATGAAAAATCATTATTAAACGATGGAATAAGTAACGATGAACGTTGATAATCAGTTACAAATGAATCGATTATTGCTGCACTTGGCATTTTATGTTGCGATTTGGTTTAATTTTTAATTATAAAAAAATAATTTTTCTATGTTAATATATATATATATATATAATATATATCTATCTCTATACTAGAAGTGAAGAAGAAAAAAAATATGATAAGTTCATGTTAAAAGAAAATGAATAAATGATGAACGGAGAAGAAAAACGAGCCAACGTAGACTTACCGCGTAGCAATGTCCAGTCGACGACGAAAGCGAGAAATGTGAATGTGATGATTAACGCCTACATGCTCGACCCTTCTATACTATACTAGAGAAAAGAGGGAGAGGAAAAAAAAATAAACGAGAAGAGAACGGAAAATTACGAGAGAGTGACGTGTGTATGTGTACAATCTCTGTGTGTGTCTCTCTCTCTCCCTCAGTTTCTTCCACCTGAATGGTGGGTAGTTGATCTCTTTTCTTTCTCTCTGTCTTTGTCGATTTTTTTCTCAAACCACCATAAAAAAACATCCATGCACAATTTTTTTCTTATTCTTCTCCGCGTCTGATGAACTCTGAACTACTTACTCTTTCTCTCATGCAAACGCTGCTTTGATTATATTAATAACTCATCCGACCAATGGGAGGAATATAAAAAAAAACGGTCGATCGCTGGAAATGGGTCTGGCCAGTTCACCGCTATATAATATGAAGAGACGAATCGGCAGTGAAAAGGGAAAGAAGGGCATTAGGCAAGAAGAGAAAAAAATCTCCCCATCAATAGCATGCACAGCGCCCTCGAGCTGATGCCTCCATGACGTTGTTCTTTATTCTTTTGCTCTCTCTCTGTGTTGCGCTCTTAAACTCGACTCTACACTGACGATGACGACGACAAGCAGCAGTAGCGGTATAAAAGAAAAACTTAGCGAATGCAGTACATATATACATATGCGACTAGACAGAAATGGTTTCAGGATGATGATGTGGATGATGATGATGATAGGGTTACTACTACTGCTTGTGTTCTCGTCAAGTATACATATGATGCCATATATACAATCCAGAAAAAAAGAAGAAGAAAAAAGGCAAGAAAGAAAGAAAAAAGAAAAAGAAAAAAAGACGTGATGCTATGTTATAGAGAGAGACTTGATTAGATTGACGAATTGCGCGATTTTTTTTCAAGGAAACATAATAATATATTCATATTGTTAGCTTTTAATAGATGATTACAAATCACAGGTGATATTGTGTTAAGAAAGAATCATTATCTATGAGTTTTTGTGGTTTGTTCTCATTTCGACGAATGACAAAAAGAAAAGTTTTATCTCACGGAGAAATTTCGTTAGAAATCCTTGGAATGAAATATATTTCGTATATACGTAATTGTTAAATCAAGTGTAAGATCCGATTACCAAATATTTGATCTAGTTCATGGCCATTCTACGCCACATTTTATTACGATTAGTAAAATGAATATAATTACAAACTTCAAAACTAATCGAAGACAAATTTGCTTAAGAACTCAATAAACATAGAAATTAAAAATAGAACTTCATTGTTAAAAATAGGGCTGACTGTGACTAGTCACGTGAACTTTTTTCTTTTCCGGTTGCTAAGCTATATGAATGACATTGTTTGAGTTTTATTCTCGTACTGAAAAATTAAAAAATCTATTCGCTATTTATAAAACTGACAACTAATTTCGACAGATGGCAATTTCGAGGTCAAGAGTCGACAAGTAGTCATCTATAAGGAACATCTAAGTAAAAATCATATTTTCATACCACTCTTCTTGAATCTTGAATAGTAATTGTAGTTAGCATTTTTTTTAGAATTCTACGTCAATGTTCAACTATTTCAATATCATTTAATTCATTTCCTATTTTGAAAACGAATGAAGCTTGAAAATTTCGCCGGCAGTGATTCACACAAAAGGAAGGAAATAAATATCTAGACGTCCTGTATGGGCAGTTGCCAAGTTTGTTAGTTGAAGCTGAGATCAATATTTCGTAAATGAATATTATTGAGACATGATTAATACA
Source organism: Rotaria magnacalcarata (assembly GCA_900239745.1). Lineage (NCBI taxonomy): Eukaryota > Metazoa > Rotifera > Eurotatoria > Philodinida > Philodinidae > Rotaria > Rotaria magnacalcarata. The sequence continues at coordinate 8,054 of OENM01001675.1, read as the reverse complement.
GTTACATAGACGATAGTTTTGTATTCTGTATGAATCATATCTCGCAATTTTTTTCTGGTAATAAAATATTTACGATCACTCATAAATTCATCAGCTAATCTCTACTTAAAGAATCTTAGCAATAAGATTGTATTCATCGAGCATTTTATAATTTATTTAAAAAACATGTTATATTATATCTAAAACAAAGGCAAAAAAATAGAATTTGATTGATTTTTTTTAATGAGCCGTAAAATAAACGTTTGTCATTAAGATGATAAATCTTTGTCCGATCTATGATCTTTACAGTCTTACGATCGTCCTTCAACTTCTCGGAATTATCGTATTGATGAAAAAGAAAAAGAAAAGATTTTGTTTGAAATTTTCTTTTATTATTATACACATCGCTTAAAGAACGAAACAAAAAAAAACGCCATAGCGTATGTTTATGATGTTTGTGGTTGATTTAAATCTTCTTTAGTTGAATTATTCATATCGATAATTGTAGATGCAGTTTCTAATTGATGAGTGGGAGGTAATAATGGGCTTTCAACTTCATCGAGTTCAGGCCAGGCTTCTGACGATAAATCTTTTACTTTCATTCGATCGTTTAATGCTTTCAATGCTTTTTGTCTAAAATAAAACAATCATTTTTTTCTCCTCATTTTCTACTACGGGTAATGCAAACCTTCTTCTATCAGTATCAGCTGCTTCAGCTCCAGGAATATTTATTGTAATACTTGATGATGAAGCAACATTGTATTTTTTAATAAATGGTTTGCATAATTTCATTTTAACAAGTATTTCAAAAATTGTATTTGCTAATACACTGATGATTGGTGATAAAGGCGGTGGAAAAAAACTAAAAACAGAGTTCGCTACGAATAATAATGAAAAAAGAGTATTGTGTTTACTTGGCCAATGAAAACGATGATGACATATCGCCTTTTGTTCCGTTTTGATGTATTTGAAAAAATCTCAAATATGTCCAACTAATAATAATTCCAAAGCTAAGCATGATTAAAAAATGTATAGGTACAGCATGTACAAGCCAGAGTATGGTTGATAAAATAACCATTAATAATGGTACATGATCCTGTTTGAGTTTAAATAAGGGCGTTGTTGCTATTATTGTATCAGGCATAATTTGTTTGATAACCACTGAATAAGCACCAATGAATGGTGCTAAACCATAGATAGGACGTTCAAATAAATACTCTTCATTAAATGTTAAACCATAAAATAAAATATAGGTAAATGTTGCAAATAATGCATTAGGAATAGTAACAATAAAATAAAATTTTAAAAGTTCTTTTGTACCCCATAATGGTTCAATCATTTTTGAATAAAGAAAAACAACAATAACATCGATTATCGTATGCCATATATGCAATTCAATAAAACTATGTGTAACAAATGTCCTAGGAAAACAAAATCAGATCAAGGTCTTTCAAAAAACAAAAGAATAAATTATAACTAACCAAATCCAAAAGTTTGGAGGCATTATACGACCTGGAATGACTGCAAGTATTTGAACACATTGCGAACTAAATGAAAGACCATATCCAATAATACAAAATAAGCATATTAATTTTGTTGTAAGGCCTGATGAGAATACGGCCGTTTGTAATTGATGGCTAATATCATGGACAAACGTTTGCTTCATAATCTAAAGTACGCAAACAAAATGCATTCTATCGAAATAATTTTTGGGAAAACTAACTTACTTTGTTAATCTAACGAAACATACTCTAAGAACACGAATATAATTTAATGAAATGAGTTAGTCATCGTAATCGTCAATAGATAAATAAAATATCTCCTTGCAATTCAATTCAATTGTACTGTTGATCAAGCATGGGTATTCATTGGATTATGAGTCATAGTTTTACCAATCTATAGATGGCAGTATTTTCTTTTACACTGAAAACCTTAGGGTGCGAGTATAGTAATGGTAAGTAGCATTTTGCTTTCGATATTTCAAGTGTGATATTCCATTTTTGAGTAATTTGAGAAGTATTGCACGAAATACTTTGCCGGTGACTGTGTATAAGTAAAATGAAATACAAGTTGGAACATTGAGAAGTTGAAGAGCAAAGTCGAAAACGAAACTTTCTAATGCTCTTTGATTCAGAATCAAAAAGCAAATTGACCACCAGGAAAAACCAACACCTGACTTTGAACGAAGTGTTTTCTGTCAAAAATATCAAACAATTAAGTATATTACCGATGAAACCAAAGACAAACAGAATGTTTGACATGTAAGCAATGAAATTAAGATTGGAATTGCTGTTATCGAACGTGACAAGAAAAAAATACTGTCAACAGATTTAAAGATATCTACCGAAATCTTCCATATATATAACGATGTACTTCTTGTCAGCAAGAAAAGGTTGAATTAAACCAAATGTCAACGGAGAACTTCCCAAGAGCACGATTCTTCTCGAGCTTAACCTGTTTTTTACGTCATTGAAAAAGTAAAATATTCAGCAATAAAATAAAGTTTTTCATAGATAGTCATGCTAAAATCAGTCATAATAAATGAATCTTTAATGAAGAACACTGATTGTATTAACAAGACGTGAATGAATGACGTTGATACGCTGTTTAAAATGACACGAAGTGAAAAAGAAAATGTTTGATGAAGTCAAAGTAATTTTTGAGAGCATACAACACAGACAACAGAGCTCGTCGATTTGGGTTTGACTACTAGTGTGGTTGTGAGGATATGTGGGTAAGTGTGTATGACTGATGGGGTGGCTGCAGGCAGAAGGCAAGCAGCCATCCATACCCACACCCCACATCCTACTATAGTATGTAAATAAATATCTTGAGGGTGTGGGTGGGTGGATGTTGGTTTGGATTACAACATTGGACACCCACCCCCACACACCCTTCGAATTGAACCTCGTTGTGACAACACGAGAACGTTTGAATTTTAATTTTGCAGTTGTTTTTCAGATAACGATAATCAATCGCTTTCTTTTTCAAGATAATTTTTATTTCATGTAATTATTATTTATACATAAAAATATGTACATACGAATTACGAATGTGACAACATTAAATGACTAGAGCAAGTCAATGATTAAACAATGACATACAACATATTTACAAAAGATGTGTGCTATTTCCTCGATTAAATGAAGGGAAAGATTTCCAGTGAAATAAAAATATATAATTCAAAACAGCTAATACACATAAGAAAAATGATGCCACATGAATAAAAATATTTAAAAAAATACTTTTTTTCTTTTGCTCTGGTCGAGGAAACACTGGATTATCTATAAGTTGATACATTAACACATTCTTTGCTGTTTGTTCATCTGCTTGTCGAATAATTTCTTTGGCATCATTACTGTTGTCACAATGTCTAATTTTATCAATGACTTCGTTCCAACATTGTTCGTTTGCTGTTTCGAATGCCTCCAATCGTTCGTCATTCACGCTATCAATATCTATATATCGCTGAGTTGCCTTGGAATCTTCAAAAGGTTTTTTTTCAAGATAAAGAACCATCAATAATGCACCCAATAAAATCGGTGCGTCACGATAAAATAGACTGTTTTGTTGATGAGCTCGATTGCCATTAAACATCAAACCTATAAAAACGTATGAGTACGTGATGGTATGCCATGAAGATATCCAATATCCACTCAAAGTATGAAAAAAAAACAATCCAAATGTATACAGTGTAAAGGTATTTAGTCGGAACCAAAAACGGGTTTGCCATGTACAATCCTGCGGCGTATTGATATATGGTGAAAGAAACATATATTCGCGTCTCAATATTTTAGCACACTCGTTGTTGGATTCCATGTTTTCAATATAATACGAAGAAACTGAAACCAGTATAGCTTGACAAAGTAGGATTGACCATAATTGTTTTCTTTCAGAAGAATTTATGAATCGATAGAAAGNCGGCATGATTTTATCTAAAACTAAATCAAGAGAAAAATGTGATGCATGAAAGTTTTCTACTATTCAAAATATCTGACATGACTACGTAGTACGGAGTCATAGCTGCACAACAAAAATAAAGAAATCTGAAAACAAAAGTATGAAAAACCAATAGCAAAAAGCGGAAATAATAACCCTAAGTTCATGATTAGATAATGAACTCTATCTCATCACAGGCAAAAATTACTCTAAATTATAATGACGATACTTGTTCATCTAAAACAATGTAGTCGAAAGAAAATACTGCGATATCTACAAGGTCCCAGTAGCCCAAAAATGGAACGAAATCATTTTAAAATTTTTTTATTCAAGATTAGTAAAATACTCGTAGAATTCTACCAGAGACTGTATATTAAAAAATTCCAAATTTCCTTGTTGTAATAAAGTATCGAAAAAAACGAATTTTTCATCTTGATAAACATTCGTGTTAATTATAAAAAAATGACTTCTCGAAATATCCCTGTTGCTCAACACGCTAGAGATTGATTGTTCAATTACCTACGTAAAACTTCATCGAAGAACCTAAACTTGAGATATAATATACTNTTTAAAAAATAAAGTAGTTGAAGTTAAAGTTAAAGTTTGAAGTATTTCACTTTAACTATGCGTTAATATTATTCATAGCTAATAGTTGCGTTAGAAATGTAACGAGACTTGATGGTTTTATCGTAAACTTCACTCGATTGCCTTCAAAGAATCTCAAGATTCAGCAATGTTCTAAGTATATTATATCTCAAGTTTAGGTTCTTCGATGAAGTTTTACGTAGGTAATTGAACAATCAATTTCTAGCGTGTTGAGCAACAGGGATATTTCGAGAAGTCATTTTTTTATAATTAACACGAATGTTTATCAAGATGAAAAATTCGTTTTTTTCGATACTTTATTACAACAAACAAATTTGGAATTTTTTAATATGCAGTCTCTGGTAGAATTCTACGAGTACTTAACTATCCAGGTCAAACAATCTTTTAAAATCTTACTATAAGATCTTACATTAAGAATCAGATTTTATATTTCTTATAGAATCTTACGAATTTTTTAAAGAATCCCACTGAAATCGTACTAGGATCTTACAGTAAGTTTCTTTGACCTGGCTAGCCTTGGATAGAAATTCGCAAAAATAATTTCATTCCAGTTTTGGGCTACTGTATATTGCAACACTCGCCTGTTCACTTGCGGCATATATCAAGAAAACAGGAACTGACGCACATGTGATCATGAAAAGAACAAAAACAGGAAAGTCTGGTAGAGCAATTGATAGTAAGCTCATGATACCTTGAAGAAATAAACTAATGAATAAGGAACTCTGACATGGGAAGTTGAGCTGACCGTAAATTAACGATATGAAATTAAAAAGTAAGCCTAGAAAAATACATTTCATTTCTGGTGTTATAAGTAATTTTGAAACTTTTAATTTTATCATATCCATTATCTCTCGGTATGATGTATTTAACAATGATTTATCGTTCGTTTCTATTTCTTTTATATTAGTCAATAATGCGAATATAATTATGATTGTTATAAAAAGAAACATGTAACGATGTTTAGCGTTGTTCTTTAATCTTGTAAATTCTTTTATTTTTTCATTTTCAAGAAGTGAATAATTTTTTTTTGATTAGGAATGTTTTTCAGCTAATGCTTTATAATGATTTTTTTGCAATTCTAAACGATTTTTTTCTATATTTAACGCACGAATTGTTGATTGTAGTTGATCAATGCTTGAACGACGAGACATGATATTGACAAACAAATGACAATTAGTAACAAGAACAAATAATCAATATCACAATATTTATGAGAATAAAAAAGAACTATCTAAATAGACACAACAATCTAATAATGATATCATAATTGAAACAGAATTTCTCCCAAAGAAAGAAAATGTAGTAACGAAATATCATTGATGACATTTGTTATGGGAAACGACGAGTATGAGTTGTTGTTATTTGTTCAATCAAGAGCGGTGAGTTTATACGATAAGTAAGTAAGTAAGAATAGATATACACAGAATTAGAGTGGGTTTTTTATGGTCCTATAAAATCACAGAAAATATACCTTGTATAATAGAGGTCGCCACATACTGGCCAACCCTTCATTTATTTTATTGATTTATCATTCGACTACTTCAGAATGATATTTGTTTTTCTAAAAAGAAAATAACTTTTTATTATAATATTGTCTGATATTAAAGAAATTCATATCAACTTAGTGAAAAATATTGGCTTCAAGTCTAGTTAGCAAGACTGTTCTTGTTAGAAAGAGCGAAAAACAAATTAGATACTACTCTAAAATATGGACTCGTGTTACAGTGTAGTCGTCAGCAAAAAGTTTTAGAATACTTATGCAGTAGCAAACATTTTTTTTCTTCTTTCTAAATACTTCTTCTTTCGTTCTCTTATACAGCCACATACATGGAGGAGAGTGAGAATACAAGAAGAGAATATTCATATGGATGATAAAAACGTGAAGGACTATTTTATATATTATGTAATAATAAAAAAACGATAGAATAAATGTCTGAAACACAGTTAAGGGGCAACCCCCCTGTGACGGCACCGTGTGTCGTCACATGTCTTGTTTCTGATTTCGCGCGAGTTTCTCGCTATATGTTCTTTTTCTCTCTCTCGTCTTCATCGCTTTGTCTTTGTCGCGTTTTGAAATTGAATTATGTTATGTTTGGCGCGTCTAGTCAGTTGATACTTTTTGTTCTCTCTATGAGAGTGTGGAAATTATACACAAGAGCTTAAAGATATATATATATAATACATTATTTGGTTCTATCAAANCCCCCCCCCCCCCTTACAAACCTCAATTTTTGGAAAAAATCCTAATTGAGCTGTTGTCGTAGAAAGATGCTTCAAAGTCCCCTCTTTGAAAATATGTATATATTTTTGAAAAAAATTCACCTGTGCTCCCCCACTTATCATAATTATCAGCAGTGGGGTAAAACAGGTGAATTTGTTTTTGTGAAACCCATACTCACTAAGTTAGTTTTTTATGCTGATTTCAAATATCATATTTATCTTTCATAAAAAGCAGTTACTGATAGTGAAATTTAGTAATTGTCGAAGATTTTGTATAGAATTTCATATCTCAGCACACTGGGTCCTTAAAAAACAACTCTAGATATCTTTTTTCCTTGAAGATTTTTGCATCATTTTGTAGATTTTGAAATACTCTATCAAATCGTATGTAGGAAACTATTTAAAAGCATAATTATAATTATGAAAACACGACAGAAAGTCATTGAAGTGTAAAAAGAAGTTGACTGCAGCTACGTATTCACTACCAAATTATATGAAACGATTCTTATTTGAGTCTCGTTGAGAATGCGTCAGATAGAGGGAAGAATTCCCTATCGATTCATTTATACAAACGTTTGTTTAGCTTTTACTTTATGCCCGAAATCATTTCATAACTAGATACACCCAGTGGCAAATTTTTAGTCAAAAACTGAGTCTTAAGAAGACTATAACTCGGGTCAGGTATATTGAAACAACGTCAAAATTGAAGAACATATGTAAAAAAATGTACTTTATCAAATTTTGTTGAATTTCAATAAAAAAAAAATTGTTTTTATTTATCATTTTTCTCAAAATATGATTTTTGGTCACAAAAAGTGAAACTTCTCCTTCAGGGTTTAAGGTATAATAAAAATTTTGTTTTTGCTTTATAGCTCTAAGTGTGAGTAAATTTTTGCCGACCAGATTTCTTATATTTTCTTCTGGTGTTCAGAAAAATCAAATTTAATGTCGTGGGGTAGAGTGTCTTCGGTTTATTTTGACGATATATCCATTGAAATTCTCATAGGACATGAATGGAATGGAATTTCAAGATTCTGTTCGGACAAAAGTTGCGCATAACTGTTGGCTTTAATTTGAAGCCAACACGAGCTCTGTAACTCTTTCAATGACAAAGTCTTAGGGATTCTACTGAAGCTATATATCTGATCAATGAATTAGCTGGAACTCCGTTCTAATTCGACATATGAGGCTGAAACTTTTACTGGAAATGTTTCTCACTAAGGTAACTTATCCCTGACAGTTTCAGCCCAAATGGATCAATCTAAGTCGGAAATCAATTTTAAGGGGGGGGGGCAAGGGGGGAAAAGCGT